>JAVRXN010000010.1:86833821-86946321 GCA_033556935.1 Timema podura | reverse complement strand
CCCCATAAGCCTAGATTATGCCTCTGATCCCATATTTAAGTACGTAAGACCGTATTACACTGTCATGTTTCTTTTACTCAAGAAAAATATTTATTTTATAAAATATATTATAAAGATTTGATCACCACCTTTGATAAAATGTGTGATATTAGGAGGATTCAAATATTGGATTACTTGAAGGAAAGAAGAAGGATGAGGCAGAGGGCAGGACGTATTGGCGGTCTAAGTTCACTGACAAAAGGAATGGACCTGTCGTAAGACAGAACACCTATTACTGTAGTAATAATATAACAATGCATCACATTTCCTTCAAAGCTTTTTAAAATATAAGTGATTACAAAAATGGACGCTAATCATATGAAAATATTTACTAATGGATCATAAAACTTTTTGAAAGTTTGATAAGCAAAGTTGCGTTATTAATTAAATAAAAAACAAACTTATGCTCTAGTCGAAGTGTTTGGTTTGTGCCTTCATACTGTATAATTTATATTTTTTATTACTTTGCATATTGCCTTCATATTACATTTTCTTTTATAAAACCCTGTTTTTTTTTTTTTTGGCACCACGTCTTACTACTCGTTCACGTTACACGCCTATGTACTAATTACACTAATTCGTTAGGAATTGGTAAGGTTTAATTTAGAGGAAGTGCACCCCCAATTGATGGAAAACCAATTAGAAAAAACCACCCTGGTGCACCTAACCGTGATCGGACCCCGATCTCCCAGTTTTCGGCAGTTTAGTATAGTGCGAAAGTAGCGCCTTAGACGATGCGACCACCGAAGTGGGTCTGGAGGTTGGCTCATAAGGTAAATCTAATATAAAAGATTAGTTAGATATATTATTTTATACAAGATATTTGATGGAGCGTCAAAACTACTTATTTCTTTTGTCAATAATATTTTATAAAATAAATGTAATGTTGTAGTACCGCCTTAAGCATCACCCATTCGTGTCAGGCATGGGTCGATCGATAGCTGTTGGTTACTGAACAGTGTAAATCAGATACTGTTGAGAGAGCGGTATAGCGGTGAAAACCAAACAATGGCAAGGGAAGCTTTGTTCGGGGTGGAAACTAGGCTAACGGGATGTATAACAAAGTAAAGAGCTAAGTGTGATGCTGTCAGGTAATTTTGAACAAATATAGGTAGGGATGTGTTTCGACAGGAAAGTATAGATATTTTACTCATTTCTATTATCAAAAGAAAATATATTGACGTCTTTACTCATTTCTAGTATAGGTAGAAAAGAATACTTTACTTATTTATAGTATAGAAAGAAAATTAAAGATTCCTCACTCATTTCTAATCTAGAAAGAAAAGTATAGATACTGTATATATTTCTAGTATAGCAAGAAAACTATAGCTGCTTTACTCATTTCTTGTACCTATAGGAAGAACACTATTGTTACATCACTATTTGGAAATATGCCACAAGTTTTGGTGGAACGTTGTTATTTCACGATTTTTACATAACGGTTGCGGGGTGTTAATTACGTCCGTGAAGTTCCCCCCCCCCCCACAAATGATATGTTTACATAGGGGGGGCAACTTCACGGTAGCCCCCCCCCCACTTTGAAAAATTGACATTTTTATGATTGCAATCGTTTGTTCCTCCAATTTATTCAAACACTACTTTGTATGTATCTATGCTTTGGGTCGGAGTTAAATATGCGTATCTATTCAAATATTTGTATGCGATTTTTATTTTGTATGATTCTTTTACTAATTGTTCTAGTAAAGTATTTTACTTAACTATATTTCTAGGCTATTTTATTATTTTTAATGCACACCCTTAACACTATGTTTTAGCGTAGTTCAAGACTTAACTCTACAAATTCACAAAATTTGGCACTGATTTAACTTCATCTTGAAGTCAAACAACGTAAAAGGTGTTTGCATTGTGCAGTTTTTCGTTGGTCTGCATGTATACATAGAAATACTATACAGGTTACTAATTGCAATTAATTTACTCCACTCTTTTTGTATTCGCTGCTTCTGTTATCAGAAGAGAACCCTAATAAAATTCATCCTGATTAGTTAAACCAAAATTGGACTTTTCTTCAAAAGTGTACCAAAAAAGGCAACAAAAAGGTTGCACTTATGGTTTTGCCAGGTATTTTACTTTATTATGTAAGCAGAGATTTGTGGCTTCTGAAATTCTGTCACCCCCTAAATCTGCAGCCCTTGCCCGTGACCCTATGACAGTGGTACAGCCAAAAATAGTTTTTTATAAGAGGGACAGGGTGACAATTTAAGGTCGTAGATGGAACTTAAACTTCAGGGTGGAGCAGGGCTTAGGTGGCCCTTCCCCCTATCCACTGAGTCGAAGAAAATTTATTATAGTTAATTCATTTAGAAACTATTTGGAGCTATTTTTTGGTAGCTAAGGGCAATGAGTCACACAATGTAAGTTCTATGGAGAAAAAAAATTATCTTAGTTAGGTAGCAATAGTATAAATCACTGAAATGTGCTAAATGATACACTTCTCTTGAGTTCATTTACCAGCTGAATAAAATTTCTAGCATGTTAAGAAACAGCAGTTTAATTTAAAACTCTAGAACTATTTTGACAGTTCCTTCTCTCTTATATATGTTATCTATTACGGTTTACAAAAAACGTAATAAGATTTTTTTTAAATTTCACATAAATTAAAGTCTGTAGGATTTTACTTCCTTATTTATCACTATTGTTTGAAATCAATTTTAATTCATCATCGGCTCATTGCTATGGTCGAGAAGTCTAAGACAATCTGGTAGCTTTGCCAGTTTGAATCTCAGTCATGTCGGAGTTACTTATTCTTAGCTTTATTTGAAATTGAGTGTGGTACTAGGGATTCTGAAGTATTTTTTAGTGTGGTCCCATGTTTTAATAAACCTTAGCTTGAGTTGAAAGCCTTAAAATCACTAATTTACTTAGACATCAGAATGGTAGCTACTATTCTATATATTATATTATATTATATATATATATATACACTTCGTTTACCCCGAAAGGTAGCAAGCTTACCTTGCATGATTCCTCTATGGTAAAGCTATGGTAAAGTGTTATCTGTTAAGGTAAGACTGCTACTTTTCAGAATATACAAGTGTACCTTTAATATGCTATTGTTTAAAGAGTAAATAAGACAATATTGCTTAAAATTTCATCTGGATTAGACTTTGTATACATAGTATCAAAGCTATTATTTTTGTTCTTTTTAAAATTGGAAATTTTAATGGCACTCTTAGTGTGCAAAACACCTTTTGAATTTTATTCGTAAAGCTACTCTTAAATGGTAGCTTACCAAATCATCTTTAGTGCTCTATATTTTAGTTCTACTTCATAGGGTTTAAGTTTTTATCAAAATTAGTTGGAGTATTGAGGGAAGGGGGTGAGCAAAAAATACCGTTTTCCTGGTTTTGGGTACTTCACTGCCCAGTGAGCCCATATGGGGAAAGACCCTGATGGAAAGCCTGGTCATTAAGTTTGTCAGTCACTGAAGGAAATGGGCGGTGAATCCTCTTCTTTTTGCTCCATGGCACCAGTGCTTGGCATTGGGTGTTGTGATGTGGCCAAGATGAAGGCCATTTCCTGTTTCGCTTCTGTCTTTTGCTCATATGAGTGCGTTGACCGTGCGTATGTTTGTTTGTAAAACTTGGTGGGCTCATGCTACGCAGTTGTCTCATCGCAGCTGTTATTATCTTGCGTTTTTTTTTTGTCTCAACAGTATCATAAAATCTTTAAGTGACAGGTTTTTTTATAGCAATCTTGTGAGAATGTTCTAAGATTGTTCTTGGTAATGTCTTGCGAAGACATGGCCTGGTTATATGCAAGAGCGATGCTGAGTGAAACACTAAGTGAAGTTGAGGTAGTTGAGTTGACTTTCTAGCTAGTTTGCTGCAAATCTTCGCACCTTCTAATCTGCGACACTTAATATTTCGCTCAGACCCGTTCTCACTTACGGAAAATGATGTTGGAAATATGTGACTTTTAAGATTGAACGGTAAATACACAATACTGCCATTTTATAGTTGATTAAAATAGAGAACAAGACTTTAAACAAATGTTGATTTAGCTAGTCTTGTCTAAACTGCTGTGTAAAACAACATTTTAATAGTTGATATTAATGAACTAATTTTTTAACCGTAACAAAAACAAGGAATATCTGTTTTCTCCTGGCAGCCCATTTATTAAAAATATTGGTGTAGTGATACTAGCTTGCTATATTTTGGTTGGTAGCATGGTGTCCTATAGGCCTAACCGGTAGAATACTATGGATAAGTGTAGTAGCTTGGAATGTTGCCAAGGTAAGCAGAACAAGTTTAAATTGTACCTGCAATAAAATAATGTCTTAGAATCCGTTCGAGCTATTCGCATATGTACTAATTGCGCTAATGTGTTAGGGACGAGGAAAGTTGAAATTATATTAAGATATTCGCATTTATTTGGAGAGAGAGTGGAAAGCCATTTGGGAAAAAAAAAACACCCTCAGCACACCCGACTGGGATTCAAAATCCGTTCTCCCCATCATCAGCAGTCCGATCTATTGCGAAACCATCGATGAGGGTAAAAACATAATAAAGAGTGGTACCTAATTGTTTCACAATTGCCAACTAAGGAATAGAAATAGTTGACAGAGAAATTGAAGTGTAAAAAGATATAAATCAACAGCTGGTAAAGGAAGTGGATATAAGGTACCCCTTACCCTGGACACAAAGTGGCATGCAGCAGTGAAGGAAATGACTTTCCTGTGCTCGATGGCTCAGTCACAACTATACAATGTAACCATACTCCAGAATGGTATATTGGGATTTTGGTAGGAAGGACATTCTGGAAGGCCTTTCCCTTACCAGAATCATACCTATCCTACTCTAGTGAGATTTAGGTAAAGTCTGTTCAGCGTAGGAATTGTTTTCTGAAAGGCCCTTTTCCAGAAATCTATTATATAGTAGATATTGGTAGGAAAAAAGACCTTTCAGAGAGAAATTCCTACGTGAATGGAGTAACTAAGCCTTTCAAAAAGCCTTTCCCTTTCCTACCCAAATCCTACTATGACAAACCCTTTTTTTCTTCCGGTCATAGTGGGCGTTGGGAAATATCACAAATGAGCAGTTCAACATTCCAATAAGTTTTATATCCAGTTTAGTTTGTGGAAATATTTGAGCCTATGTGTTCTATTTTGAGATTGATAAATTTTTATCCAGAAATCAGAATACAATACCATTGTATGAATTGACTGACTTTCTCAGGTTAAAAAAAAAATTTAATTCCCTCAAATTTTCAATTGTTACCAGGGGTAACACTGGATACTAGCTCGCCTCACCACTGTTTCTCGGTTTGAAACTTGTTTCAGGAATGCAAAATTGAGGTATTGTAATGTTGAATATAGGTCTAATTCATAAAATGGCAGGTGTTTGTACTGATGTATTTGTAAAACAAGCCAATGATTTGACTAAAAGTTTAATTGTTACAATTGTTTTGTTTTGCATCTCATGCATATACAGATACGATTTAAAAAGTATTCTATTTGATTAAAGTCTCTTGATAATTACTGTGGAATATTTAGAGAAAACTATTACTGAAGAACCATTAAAAAGAATATTTCAATTTGTTAGCACGGTAAAACGTTTTAAGACAAATTATAGGGCATATTAGATTTTTTTTAAATTTAGTGTTTTCTCAACTTTTCTCTACATATTTGTGTGCGCTTTAAAATAGTTTACGTACGAGTAGAGGGGGGGGTGGGGTTCTGGAATTTTACTACAGTAGGTTGTTGACCTCGGTGGTAAAGTTCTCGCATCAAGACCTGATGTTCTTGGGTTAAACCCAGCCGAGGTCAATGGACGATAAAAACCCGTAGCACAACTTCTCTCGGAGGGAAAGTAAATCCGTTGGTCCCATGTAGATTGTATCTTGTAAAAGACCCTGGAAGGTATATGATAATACCTTTCCCGGCAAAATTGATAGGACCTTTCGCTTTCGCTAATAGAAATTCTAGTGTGCTGATTTAATCAGTCATCTCAGAAAGTGCACGTTAAATACCTAAAATAAATTAAAATAATAAAATAACTATTTTAGGAATGTTAATTTTTCATGTTTTGATTTCCATCGCGACTTACTACCGGTCCGGGCTAAACTCATATTACACTACTGGAGTAGGAATAATAAAGATATTTTTTACAACCACCGTATCTCACTACCCGTTTGGGCTATACACACATGCTAATGTGTTAGGGATGAGGGGTGAATTTAGAGGAAATGTACCCTCATTCATGTGGATTGAGAATGGAAAAACACTGAGGAAAAATCACCTATAATACACCCGACCCGGATTTAGAACCCCAATCTCCTCGTCGTTGGCAGCCTAGTCTATTTGAAAGAGTGACGCCTTATACCATTCTACCACCGAGGGAGGTTGAGAAAGTTACAAGGAAGAGGAAATGTACTCACTTTTGCTTGGAAGCAGAGTGGGGAATCATATAGGTGGAAAAAACACCCTCATTACACAAGGCCGGATTTGAACCCTGAGCTACCTAACACCGCCAAATTAGACTAGATGAGTCTGAAGTTTAACCCACGCGCCCACTAGTGCGGGTGGTATACTAATAAATAAATTATTACACATATTCACCGATCTAAGTACTGTTATTATTATTATTATTATTATTTATTACTATTAGCGCCACGTCTTACTACCTGTTTGGGTTCTACGCACTTACGCTAATGTGCAGTGGTAGGGTGATTGTGAGATGAAATGGAAGACCTACAGTTTAGTGTGGGATCCAAACCACGTTGGAGGCCTGGCATTCCTCACATTCACAAGTTGGCAATCAGATAAATCTGTGCCGGGACCGAGGATTGAACCCCGGACTCCCAGCATAAAAGTCCGACACCTTACCCTTAGACCACGAGGTCACATTAAGTAGTGTAAAACATTCGTGTGGAACTCCTTTGATAATTAGGGCCGCATTGAAAGTGGAGTTTACTAAGGAGTTTACCACTAACAAAAATTGGTAAAATCTTGTGCTGAAGTCCCTTTAATATTAATCTACGACAATTGCTGTGATCTTTCTGGTGTTTTGTTTCTTTTCATAAGAGGAAACAACTTTTCACAAACATATGTGCAGTCAAAATAAAATGAAATATTTACGAGCTTTTGAAGTAATTCCAAATTGCTTAGACCAGTGGTGTTCAAACTGGGGTACACCTAACCCCTGGGATACGCGAATACATCTTAGGAGGTACTTGAAATCATTTAAAACTTATTATTTAATAAATTATTTTGGATGTATAGAATATGTGTATCTTGCAGTATGCACCAACAACTTTGGGGGTATAGAGTTTAAGGGAAATTATAACTGGGGGTATGCAAAAAAAAAAATGAATACCCTTGGTTTAGACAACTAGGCATAATGTTATACATTTCAGGGCAGACAGTGATATAGTTTTTTATTTCCCTTTTTTTTTCGTTTCTTTAGCTTGCGTTTGGAATTTAGTTTGTATTTTTTGGATAGATTCTTTTATAATATTCTAAATGCCTATTTATATTTTTATGGTAGTTCTAACCACTATTTTTTCGTTATATTTTTGATTGTGTTAAATTTATTAAGGTTAAACTAGATTGAAATATATTTTGAAATTTAAATAAATGTATCTACATGTTTGGCACATAAAACATATTGTTCTAAAGTTTTCAACATTATTTGGTAAATCCTATATTGCACTTATCATTATTTTTCACTACGATGCAAAAAAAAAAAATCATGTGGCCAATAATTATGACCAAAATTAATCTTTAAAATGAAAGTAAACTAATGAGATATACATACTGGCGTAACATAATATGAGATAGCACGTCATAAATATAAGAATTGTATTATATTTCATAATATATAAAAATTATTTCTAAATTTAAAATGAATACCATGAGATTAAGACATTAACTTAGAGTATATAACAAAATAGGAGTAACTATTTAAAGGAAAGGAAACAAAACATCCTAAGGTTCTTATTTGTGCTTTGTGTCAGGTAGATAAAATATAAGGAAATGTACCTGCATTTACGGGGAAGAATTGTGGGGGGAAACCATTTAGGAAAATCACCTCAAAACACCCGACCACGATTGAAACTTAAACTTTTCCTTCACCAGCAAACCAGACTAGATGAGCTTGACATTTATTCCGCGCGATGCAGTTCTCTCTACTGTTTAAGATTTTTTTTAATGCAGAATCTAATTTCTAGTTAATTATAAAACAAGAAAGAAGGTTAATATAAAGTTGGATCTCACGGGTATAATCTTGGAGGGTAGTAGACAAACCTTAGGGATGGACATCGAACATCGATACTCTCAAAACAGCGATATCGAAGGTACAATGCTCGATATTTTTTAACTATCGATGTTTTGTACCGATGTCATTTCATTTCAATTATTTAACATGCACTTTCTGAACCAACTGATTATATCAGCACATGAGAATTTCTATGAGCGAGAGCGAAAGGGCCTATCAATTTTTCCAGGCAAGGTATTTTCACATACCTTCCAAGGTTCTTTTACATTCCACAAGCCACATGAGACATATGGATTTATTTCCTCACTGAAGGAAGTTGTGCTACGGATTTTTATCGCTCAAGAAAAATACATCGATCCCTGCTGGATTTGAACCCACGAACATCGTGTTCTGAGTATAGCACTTTACCCCAAAACCACCGAAGTTGACAACTAATTAAATGCTTGTTTTTTTAAAATAAGATCTATGTTAAGCAGACAATGTTATTTTCACAGTGATGTTAAGGTTTCGATGGAGACAGCGATTTTTTTCATTCGAGATGCATCCCTACGGTAAAACCCTCCTAGGCGACGCCTGTATTGATTGCGACCCGCCCTCCCATATCGGAGTCATGCGATCCACCCAACCAATGGGAAAACTGTTCTAACCAAAACCTTCTCAATTTTTCACAAGTTAGAAAAAAAAATTCTGTCAATTTAGTCCCCTATTATTTCTCATTATTATCCTTCTTCTTGTCTTCTTTTCATTCTAATTTGTTATTACAAACACCTTAGACAAATGGCGATATAAGGGCCTAATAGCACACTTAGAATTACATCTGAGTCAATCGTAGGCCCACATGCTTTCGAAATGGGATTCGAGCCTTAATCTTTCGAGTATCTAATAATAATGGCACCTTCACCATCAAGACCATGGTAGAGGTATATCAGGGGGGTTCGATCCCGCTCGGGTGCACTGAGGGTGGTTTTCCTGAATATTTTTCCGCTCTCCCTCCACACAAATTCGAGAGCATTTCTTCTAAATTAAATCTTCCTAATTCCTAACCCATTAGTGTAATTAGTAGATAGGCGTATAATCCGAATGTATAGCAATATACGTTGCTAAAAAAAAGTTACTTAAATTGGTACTCAAACAAATTTAACACATCCATACATCAAGTCTAGTTATCTTCAGTTGTCACTTTTGATAGATATTATCTATATCTATAAAACAACACAAATAATATAATAAAATGTTTACCAATGTTGGCTGCAATGAAATATGTTTGAATTTACTAAACTGTTCTTCCAACTAAAATCAATTTAGGGACAGACCAGCTGAAAGACAATCGTAAGGATTCTATCATATTTATTTATAGAAAAACGGCTAATCACAAATACATCATCTATCTACAACTAGATAGATTTTTGCTTTTCAGAGGTTGAGTCCCAAACCCCCTAGGGCAAGCATGTAAAAATTGAGGCCCGCCGGCCACATGCGACCCGATCTATGACTAGGGATGTGAAAAAAGTATCGATACTTTACTAATATCGGTATTTTACTTTCGATACTAGTAATTTTTTATTCGATAATTTTTTCCGATACTTTTACTGATATTATTACTCACACTCCGGTATCGAATTGGTATCGAAAGAAACAACTTTTTGGTTATCTTCACTCATGGTCCATGCTGAGATTAAATGTTTATTAGGGTGGTCTGTAGAGGAAGAACAAATTACACTATTTCTCAATTCTCACTCATTTTCTGTGTGACAAGCAAGAAGCAACTCCAGCGTTCAGGGCCGTATGCAAGAACTTGACTAACAAGGGGAGGCCACGACGTTCGGATCACGGATTATCTTTAAACTTTGTACACTTTTAGTAGTCCATTAGGACAACATAATGTGCAAGTAGTAAGGCGTACTACTTAGGCGTTTTCGAGAAAATCGCAAGATAAGTTTTACGCGTCGAATATGTACTGATGCGTTGCGACAATGAGCACGAAATGGTGGCGGTCGAGTGGTTAGCGTTCCAGCTCCGTAATCACTAGATAGCTGGATCGAGTCCCGCTCATCTTTTTTTTTTTCAACACTGGTCATATTCTTTCCTATATATTACAATTCAAAGGTAATATATTCTGACATATTGTAACTCATTGTATTATTGAATAAAGTTATTAACACCTTTATTTATCGATGTTTGACTTGGGCTTTCCAAGCCTGGCCCTCCCCTTATCCTTTCAAACCTGTGTCTGCAGGTCAAAGCGTCCAGGTGCAAAGCAGTTCCGGGTACCTTACCCGATTTCAGGTATGAGGGATTTCGCAAATCACGACAGGCATACATTTTCAGGAAAACTTTATGCGTTTGGTCGTTTACTTGTCGATAATTATAAATATAATATTTGTTGTAGTAATAAAAATGAGTAAACAGCCAAATAACTTGGAAATTCAATAAAAGTTCATGCAAATACACGTATTTTTTCATTATATTACCTTTGAATTGTAATATATAGGAAAGAATATGACCAGTGTTGAAAAAAAAAGATGAGCGGGACTCGATCCAGCTATCTAGAGATTACGGAGCTGGAACGCTAACCACTCGACCGCCACCATTTCGTGCTCATTGTCGCAACGCATTAGTACATATTCGACGCGTAAAACTTCTCTTGCGATTTTCTCGAAAACGCCTAAGTAGTACGCCTTACTACTTGCACATTATGTTGTCCTAATGGACTACTAAAAGGGTACAAAGTTTAAAGATAATCCGTGATCCGAACGTCGTGGCCTCCCCTTGTAAGTGAATGCTTTGTTGACACTAGCGTGGGTTTGCGTGCGTCATCATAAGGAGCGATAGTGTGCTTGGGACCACACTATCGGTCCACCAATGAGCTCGGTCATCACAAACTAAACAAAGAAGATTTTGTAGGATCACAATAAACTACTCTACTCAAGGTGCTCCAAGCAGACGAAGCAGAAACGTTTATGTGCAGATGAGGCATGGCGTCCATTCTTCTATTGTTTGTCAATAGTTAATAATCTATCTTTATAGAGTACATAAACGACGAATGTAGTTAAAAATATGGCACCCCCCTCCCCCCAAAAGTAAATTATGAAAGTTTTTTAAGAAGTTGGAACCCACCTCGGTGGTGTAGTTAGCTAACGCGCTAGTTTCGTGTTGAGCTAGACTGCCGAGGCTGGGGGGATCGAGATTCAAATATCGGTCGGGTGAACTGAGGATGGTTTTTCTTAAATGGTTTTCCACTTTCCTTCCACGCAAATGCGGGTTAACTTCCTCTAATTTCAACTTTCCCAAATTCTAACCCATTAGCATAATTGGTACTTAAGCGTGTAGCCCGAACGGGTATTAAGACGCGGTACTTTAAAAAAAAGTTAAATAGCGAAAAAGCATCTTGTAAAATTTATTTTAAGCTATTAAAAACCATTATAATTTTCAGTGTTTAAATAAAAATGAAAATACAATGATGATGCAAAAGTTGAGATTTTTTTGTTAACACAACGTCTTACTACCTGTTCAGGTTACACGCGTATGTACTAACTACACTAATGGGTTAAGGATTAGGAAGGCTTAATTTAGATGAAATGCAGACGCATTTGCGAGGTGGGAGAGTGGAAATCCATTTAGGGAAAACAACCCTCAGTACACCCGACAGGGATCAAACCCCGATCTCCTTGTCTTTGGCAGTCTAGTCCAACACAAGATTGGCGTGTTAGACCACGCGGACACCGAAGCGGGTAAGAGATTATTAATACTAGATAAAAAAAAATCCAGATTAAAATTTCGATACCGATACTTAATGTTATCGATACTTTTCTTTCGATACTAGCACGGTATTGATATTTTTCTCCCTATACTTTTAATGAGTATAGTATCAATACTTTT
Organism: Timema podura; assembly: GCA_033556935.1. Taxonomy (NCBI): domain Eukaryota; kingdom Metazoa; phylum Arthropoda; class Insecta; order Phasmatodea; family Timematidae; genus Timema; species Timema podura. The sequence goes on along the minus strand of JAVRXN010000010.1, from coordinate 86,934,169 downwards.
CTTTCGATACCACATCCCTACCTATGATTTTGTGCGTTCTATGGAGCTTATAACAAACAAACATTTTATTTGACTTGACTCTTCTTTTCATAAATGTTACTGTAAGATGTTGGGGAGTTAGAAAGAGGTAGCGATAGATAGCAGGTTAGAAAATGGAAGCAGGCAGTCAATGATCTGCTATAGTGACTCATTCTTGTCTTATATATTAAATAGCCAAACTATTATATTTTGTAATTACGGTTATAGCCGCATCTAAATAACATATTCTTTAAATTTAAAAATGACACCTGGACACAGGAATCGAACCTGGGACCTTTGGCTTAGTACGCCAACGCTCTACCACTGGGTTATCCAGAAATTGTCCCGTGATATCTAGATTCGACTATAACCGCAATTAACAAATATAATAGCTTTACTATTTAATCCATCATGATATGCGCATTCATACAATTGTTATTGTTCATTTGGCAGCAATAAGCCAACTACCGAATCAAATATGGCTACGTTATCTGATAGCTCGTGATATTAATTGATCACTCATGTGTAGCTGACGATTTCTGCACATCAATAACAGACTCTGATGCCCCTGGGCACGGGACAATACTTGGATATCTCAGTGGTTAGAGAATTGACGTATTAAGCCAAAGGTCCTGGGTTCGATTCCCATGTTCAGGTGAAATTTTTCAAACTAAATAATATTATTCTTGTCTCCCTTCTGAGAAACTTAGCTTAGTGCTACAGTCTCATAGCAGGTAACGCCTAAGACATTGATCACCAATGTTAAGTTTGAGAGTATGCGAACATTTTGGAACTTTTAAACAAAACAGATAGGATAGAAGGAAGGGGGTAAAATATTATTTTAACAATTCAAGCTAGTATATTAAAAAGTAGGGAATGCGAGTAAGGGCCAGTAAATAAAGTGTGAAATTTTGAAATTTGGCATTATTTTGGAGAACTAACAAAATTTATCCCTGCTAATGGGACAATATTGCTCGCTTGGTAACATTTATCAGGTATTTCTGATACTTGCAGTCCTCCAGTGAGAATTGAAGAGAAAACCTTTGTTAATAGTTTCCTACTCCAGAGCTAAAAGTTAGTAACAAACATATTGAAATTCAGTTCAGAAATGAAATTAAGGCACAATCTGTTCAGCAAACTGGATCAGACACATCCTTAGGAGGAACTGTCTTCTGCACGACGTCATAGAAGGAAAGTTTGGGGGAAAGAGGAGCTTAGAAAGAAGGAGGATTCAAATACTAGATGACTTGAAGGAAAGAAAAAAGTTCTGGGAGCCGGAGAAGGAGGCAGATGACAGGGCGAATTGGAGGTCTAAGTTCACTGACAAAGGGGATGGACCTATCTTAAGACAGAACACATAATAATAATAATAATAATAATAATATTGAAATTATTCTCACTCATTTGTCATCAATTAATAGAGTGACTTCAGCACAAAATCTAAAGCCCAACATTTACACCATTGCTGAAAATAAAAGATTTCATATTTCTGGGAAAAAAATAAAGAGTGAGTCCTCATATTTTTATATAATACATAATTTTAATATAAAAATAAAGAACTAAAATGAGTTCCCTTTACTTATAATGGTAATTTTTTTTTAATACGGCCAATCCAGTAATTTATGTTTTAAATGTGGCCCTCGTAATCAAACGAGTTTGAAGCCCCTGACCGAGGGTTATGGATACCCCCGGTTGAGCACCCCTGGACTTTAAAGCTTCACTATCTCAATAGACTAGACTGCCGATAGTGGGAAGATTGGGTTTGAATCCCGGTTGGGTGTATTGAGGTTTGTTTTTCCTGAATTATTGTTTTGTATTTTTCCTTCGCGAAAATGCGGGTAAACTACCTCTAAATTCAACCTTCGTCATATCTAATACATTAGCGTAATTAGTATCTATGCATACAACCTGAACGGGTATTGAAAAGAGGTGCTAGAAAAACTCTTGTTAACCGATGAATGGAAAAAAAGCTTTTTTAGCACCACGTCCTACTACCTTTTCAGGTAATATACATATGTACTAGCTACACGAATGAGTTAGGGCTGATAAAGGTTGAATTTAGCGAAAGTGTATCCGCATTAACGTGGAGAGAGAATATAAAACCATTTGGGAAAAAACCACCCTCGGTACACCCGCACGGGATTTGAACCCCGATCACCTTGTCACGGGGAAGTTGATACGTCTAATAGCAGCTTGGGCTTCGCCACGTCAACTTATTCCATTGCACATGCGCCAGTCTCCAATCTCTGGTGTTTTCCTGCAGGCTCTTATCAGTGTCTATAAATGCAGCCATTGTTTTCTTGTTTCTAAGGGGCAACTTGTAGGTTTGTGATTATTCATTTTTTTAAATATTGATCTGCATTTTTACACTAAGGAGTTTTTAAGTAATTGATCTTTATAAAACTTTGCCATATTTTCTTCCTTACTATCATACATCGTGTCGCTAACTAAACAGGCAGTAAGACTCCACCCACCAATAGACCTACTCTTGGAAAAAATGATGGGTAAGCTGCTACGTGTAATAGGTACCGACCTCCAGCAACTTCTCCACGAGGAAGCCCTTCTCATAAAGCCCATGGGGAAGTCGTTACGTGTAATGCGGCCTTAAACATGAGAGTGATGCCTCAGACCATGCGGCCATCGAAGTGGGTAAACTATGTATCTAAACAAGCCATTGTATACTATGGCTATACAAATACAGTAGTTTTGTGCTATGTTGGTACTATCGCCCCTTTCTTTATCTATATGGTAATGAGGGTGGCTTTCTGATAAGGGGCTAGAGTTGAAACTGTTTGTTCGTGACACATAACTGGTCTAGACAAGAAGTTTGCGTGTTCTACTTCCATTCGGTAGCACCAAAACCCATTTAAATCTACTCTGACTCACTTTACTCTGGTGTTTCACATTAGTCACAATAACTGATTATATTGATCTGTTCTTTAAAACGATACTTATATTAGGTGTGTTATTTTTTTTCCCTCACCAACTAGGTTTTTATTTCGGAAATGAAATCGAAAACCTTAAAATGGTCACTAAGGGGTATTCATAAACCACATAATGCTTTTTTCTTTGCCCTTAACACCTAGCCCCCCCCCCCCCCCAATACCCTGCAACCTATGTAACACCTACTTTACATTTAGGCCGACCCCTCCCTCCTCCAAACTGTGTTACGTAATTTTTCACATAATGAGTGAATGTCAACCTTTCATAGATAAGTTTTTTGTGACACTAAAAGAGGGACTCGGATTTAGTACAGCTATAAAATTTTATAAAATGTTAAAAACGTTATTTTTAATTATTTTATAAAAATTAAATTACTTGGAAGTCAGTAATTAAATTCAATAGGGTTGTATGCTGACAATAGGAAGTGAATACAACAATATTGGAGGTTCATACTCATACATTTAGACCAATGGACAACTTAACAGGGAAAACATCTTTTACTTTTTTTGGCATTTAGATTACGTTCAATAAAATCAATATTTTATAGATATCAGCCTTTTATTTAAGAAAATATAAATTTTAATGTGCTTTAAGAGAAATTTGAGCAGATTAACTCATTTTATTGCAGTGCATTGTTAAGAGTAGGCTTACACACCTAGGATAGCTATTATGGGACTAGTGTTAGGAGTGTGCAATAATATATTCTAATTCATAATGATCAGTGGTGCACCCAGGATTGTAGTTTTGGAAGGTGGAGGGGGCTATTTGAAACTGTACTTGAGGAAGTAGTTACATTTAAAAATACAAAAGCTAGTGAAAGTATGTTTGAATAGACTATATACTCAACTTATTAAATAGACGAGTGTTTGTGCCGACACCCACCTTTTTCTAAATAAAGAACAAACTAACAGTAACAGATCACCAACAAATTCACGATTTCAACTACAGTCATCTCTGGTTATAATGAACCTCTACGGACTCGGATATTTTGTTCACTATGTCCATTGTTCACTAAAACAGATTTTTTTTTAAATCTGAAAGTAGTGGGTTAGTGACAAACAAAATAAGAGTTCAAATACAATCGCTCTTTATTGAAATCTATTAATTAATCTTAAAAAAAAAAGTTATATGCTGCTGTTTACTGTATACTGTTTTAATTAATATTTTTTCCAGATCCTCTAGAGTTTGTGCTTTTTTCCACACTATACTTGAATTCAAAAAACTAAACTGATTAGAAAAATCTAGTTTTTTTTTAGGTTCATATACCCTCTCGAAGAAAAGGATTAGTGAAAACAATAATTACTAAATGGCCACAGACTGCCACTCACTGTTCTGTCACTCCTGTCTTATTAATACAACTCAGAAGAATGTCTTTCTTTACATGCCGCAGACAAAGGTATTAAAACTTAAGCTAAGTCAAAAAAACTAAGTCAATGAGTACAGTGACTGTTTAAGCTCAACCCTCCCCCACACCCCCTCTAAATTCTGTACTTTCAGTCAAACTTTGTGCTACCTAAACAAGAACTACAGGTAGAGAATAGGTGTCTTCAAGCTTAAACAGCCAAAAAGTTATATTTTTAAAGAATGGCATTTCTTATTGAAAGTTTAAATTTTTCTGTTCACTAAAACCGAAGTTGAGGGTTCATTTTAAATGAATTTTTAACACACATTGAAATGTATCTGGGTTGGGACCAATGAATTAGGTTCACTATTGTCGAATGTTCACTACAACCGAGCTTACTAAAACCAGAGTTGACTGTAGTTCTTTCCCAGTTCAAGATATCCTAGGAACTATGCCCTATGGCACAGCGATCAATTATAAGGATACCAAGACATCTCTTGAAAGATCCAGAAGCCAACGCCGGGACGCGCTCCGCGATTGGTCACCTATAGTGTGTGGAAGGTTTGAGAAGCACGGATCCAATTATTGGTCAGTGGGCGCTCCGAATAAGAGTTACAGAACTTTGAACTTTCTCAAAATTTACAGCTTTTTAAAAATGGATTATAGGTGTTGTAACGAGCCTATTTACATTTAGGCCTATGTATAAATTTATTGTTTCAAATATCACTTTCCAAATTGATAAGACACAGACTCATCAGTAATTTAATAATTTAATTTCTCTTTCTTTATCTTTTGGGTTTGGGGGGCGCTTGAGCCTTCAAAGAATCGGAAGTTATCCATAAATTATGTTTACTAACCATGAAAAATTGAAAAATAATAATGTTATTTTCAATATTAGAATTACCCGCTTCAGTGGCCAAATGGTCTAAGACGTAACTCTCGTGGGACTGGCCTGCTGATGACGGAGAGATTGGGGTTCGAATCCCGGTCGGGTGTAGTGAAGGTGGTTTGTCCTGAAATTGGGTTTCCACTCGCTCTTTATCATCAAGCAAATGCGTAAACATTTTCTCTAGATTCAAACCTAACCATCCCTAGAACAATAGTGTAATTAGTACATACGCGTACAAGCAGGGAGTCAAACCGAGATATTTATCGGTTCTAGGTCTGGTTCTGACTCTCCAAAAAATTTTTTTTAAGGTTCTGGTTTCGGTTCTTTTAAATATTTATTTAATAGTCGTACTACCCGCTTCATTGGCCAAATGGTCTAAGACATCACTCTCGCAGTACACTAGTCTGCCGATGACGGGGATATTGAGGTTTGAATCTCGGTCAGGTGTACTGAGGGTGGTTTATAAAAAAAAATTCACTTTCCCTCCACACTAATGAGGGAACAATTCATATACATGTAATCTCCTAATCTTTAAAACTATTAGCTTAATCAGTACTTAGGCCTATAGCCCAAACGGGTAGTAAGACGCGGTGCTAAAAAAGTTGTCATACTACCATTATAAATTTCATAAACACAAAAAATATATTAAAAAATAATTTACAACAAACTAAAAGTTATTTATATAAAGGACAAAGGCTATCATAATTAATAGGTTAAATTTATTGAACAATTTACTTTTAATTTATTACATTTAAACAGGAGATTGTTTTATATTTTTGTTCACATTTCAAAAGAATAATAAAAATAGGTGTACTACTTCAAAATGGTTTCATCTTATTTTTAAATTAATGCTTAAAAATTATTTTTTTCAGTTAGTTGAATGATCTAATGCTAGTTTGGTTCAGCAAAACCAGCTAATTATCACAAAAATAAGAAAATAGTTTATAAGACTTTTGTTGATTGGTTTAAATATTTTGAATAAAAGCTATAATTTATTGGTCAGTTATATTTATGTAAAAACACATTATTTCGGGCTATTAAAATAATGATATAGAAATAATATTGATTTCAATTCGAACATTTTTAATTTGAAATGTTGGTAATTTCTTTTATTCCTTAAGGCCATTTGACAATACAAATTACAGTACTAAGATTTTTTGACTCCATAACATTTTTGCAGGGAATTAAACATATTTACATACTTCCCGATCAGGTTATACGCGTATGTTTATGATAATTACTCAAATGGGATAGGGATTAGGAAGAAAGCATTTTAGAGATAATCTACCCACATTTGCCTGGAAGGAGAGTGGGAAATCATCTAGGAAAACCATCCTCAATAAACCCGACTGGCATTCGAACCCCCTGTTATCATCATTTATGTGGAAGGAGAGTGGGAAACTATCTAGGATAAGCTACCCACAGTCGTCCTGACTGGCATTCGAACCCCGATCTCCCCGTCATCAGTAGGCCGGTCCAACACCAGAGTGATTTCTTAGACTATCCGGCCACTGACGCAGATATTTACACTAATGTGGTACGGATCAGAAACTGAGAATTTAGAGGAAATGTACACACAATTGCGTTGAGGGAGAGTGGTAAAGCTTTTAAGAAAAAAAATACTACATCCAATTGGAATTCAAAAGCCCAACCTCCCCGTTATAGGCAGCCGAGTCTATTTAGAGAGTGGTGGCTTAGGCCACTGGTTACCAAACATTTAAAGGCCATAATTGTTCTTTAATCTCATACCAACCCTAAGCTATAAAAAACCTTATTCAGAATACACATTTGTGCTAGCATACAAGGAAGATAATAACATTAAAAACAGGTAAACTACATTTAATGACACATTTATTAAAACTCCAATGTAAGACTTTTAGTCGATTTAATTTAATACAATTGATTAACTTTTTATCTAGTGATACCAGATTTTTAAGGTATGATAATAATAATAATAATAATAATAATAATAATAATAATAATAATAATAATAATAACTATAATTTAGCAAGTCTTTTAGATACCACATAGGCACATTTAGTAACTGTTTAATTAACTTAAAGCACGTAAAACTCGTCTACTCTGGTTTGCTGGTAACGGGCAGGTTGGGGTTCTAATCCTGGCTGGGTGTACTGAGGATGGTTTTTACTAAACGGCTTATAAATTTTCCTCCATGCAAGTGGGGGTACAGTACATTTCCACTCTCCCTCCACACAAATTCGGGTACGCCTCCTCTAAATAAGCCTTTCTAATCTCTAAAATAATTAGCGTAATTAGTATATAGGCGTGTTATCCGAATGGGTAGTAAAACTTGGTGTTGAAAAAAAAAAAGATCCAACTTCCCATCACCGGTAAACCCGATTAGATGAGCTTGACTTTTTTTACCCGCGGGCCCACCGATGCGGGATTTGTTGTATTCTATCCTTGTAAAGACTGTGTGTAAATAAAACAACAGATGGAAACCAGATTTTTTATACCAATATTATTTGAGTTTAGGACGAAGTAAATAAATTATGATGGCTTATATTAAGTGAATATAGGTTATTTATAAGCTTTGAGAAATCTTAAAGATGTTGCTCAATTGTGACGTCACGGCAGGTCTAGATAATGTTTCCCATGGTAATTAATTTACGTTTTATTTAGTTAGTTTTAAAGATATATTATTGCTAGGTGCTCTGTCCTACGACAGGTTTATTCCTTTTGTCATTGAACTTAGACCACCAAAACGCCCTGTCCTCTGCCTCCTTCTTCAGCTCCCAGAATTTCCCCCTTTCCTTAAATGCATCCAATAATTGAATTCTCCTTCTTTCTAAGATTCTCTTTCCTTCAATCTTTCCTTCCATGACGTTGAAATAAAACCCATACATTCTTAAATAATTCTAAATATAGTCCTACATTGTTATAAAATTATTATGTTTATCTTGAGGTAGTTCTTTTTGCTAACATATTTTTTATAAATCCTCTACAAATTAGGCTTAGTCACGAAAACGGCATGCAGTAGTCTTCCTGATAGGATTCAAATTAAAAAAGTCCGTGGAAACATATTCTAGTTAGAATAGGAAACAATAAAAAGGTAGGTTTAAAAAGCAAGTCAATGTTTTCAAGACGCAAATATTATAATGACTGTGTAAACTCTTCAGAGGAAGAGAGAAAGTGTTATCAGTAGATAAACAAGAGGCCTCGCAGGGTGAACGGCTTATTTTATCACCTCTTATTTTATTTAATACATTAGTGTTTGAATGTGATAGTGCTTAGACTGCTTAGGTGCGTCAAGCTAAGATGCATCACGATTCACAAAATAGCTTCGAGATCTCCAAGTAGGCAACGTCGTTAAATATGTCCTAGTAAACCAAAACCTTCCCTCCCACAAAACCATTAGCAAACCCCTTCACAACTCAGCCCCGAGCCGCCACTGCCCTTCTCTCTTTTCCCGCCACGCGCCAGATGCGGGAAGTAGACCGTTGACTTGAATGCTGATCGCAGGAAGTATCACCTGCTAGGGGAAGATATGCTCCACAGTCCACGACGTCTGCGCCTTCAGAAGTAAGTATAGGCAACTAGCATGGGCGATGTGCGAAACTGATGTAAGAATGTTCTACCAGCCAAAAAGACGAGACGTGGGCCAGTTTCATAGCCAAGCGCGGTGCTATACTTATATACAAGACGACACCAAACTAAACTCGAATGCAATGGACCAGTTACGCATTTCATTCTGGTCTAGGTAGGTGTCGTCTTATATCTAGGTTGTATAGCGCTTCACTTGGGGCGTACTAAGCCTGTCTATGAAAGTGGCCCCATGGTTAACCAAGGTAGAGATTAGATTAAATGTACCCACATTTTCATGTGACGCTAGTGAGAAACAATTTAGGAAACTCACCCTCAGTAGTGGGTACACCCAATGGAGAGTCGAGCCCTGACCTGCCCGTCACTGACACACCAGACAAGACGAGACTGGCTTTTAGTTCGCTTCGGCTAAGAGCTCTGGAAGTTATTTATAAGTGGGGTGGAGGGGTTTAATCGAAGGCCCTTCCCCGGGAAATTTTAAGTTCTGAATTACTCTAGTCTAGACTATTTAAAGGCGGTATATTCTTTATGTGTATCACTTTTTGTTTTGTCTTTCTTTAACGTAACAATATTTGAATTAAATAATACACTTTGATTTGAAAATAATTGAGAAATGTTTTTTAAAGGTTTATCTCACCAGAAATATTGATAAAAAAAAGACTTACATAAAAGAGCAAGGGCATAGAAAGCTAATTTTTCTAGGGGGGGTCCGGACCCCCACAACCCTGCCTATTTTTCCAACTTTTCATAGTTAGCAAATAATGTTTTGAGTATAAGTAGGTTTGTTGAGATAATGGGTGGGAGAAGGTAGTAAACTTACCTACATAATCTACAAACTCAACTCATGACAGTTGTTCTAATATTTAAGCTGCTCTTTTCTTAGGGTGATTCCTCAAGACAATCGGAAGTTTTACAAGGTTTATCTTGAAGGTGAATTAAAATATTCATTAACTAATATTTGGTTGACGATATATACAATTAAAACTATAGTAAGAGTAAAAAACTTAAGCATTAGGTTTTTATATGTACTTGTGGACTCTCCTTTAAGGGGGCTTCTAACAAATTCCTGTACCCCCACCTTTCTACGCCCTTGTGTAAGATGGATCCTGACCCCTTCCTCCCCCTCGTAAGAAAAAGTAAGAAAATATTAAATACTGAATCCCCCCTCTACCCCCATAACCCTTACGTAATTTAAGGACGGCCCCCAAACAAATAAAGTTAATTTGTATTATTTGTTAGATTTGAAAATAACTGATGATTGTTTTAACGGTTTTGAAGCTTCATAATAAATACCAATGTGAGAATATTTCTCTTCAGGTAGGCCTAGATGGTGCCCTTAGATTTTATTTTTAAGTACTGTCCGACACCTTAACTCAGTCAGTAACGTATCTTCCTACTGAACCAAGGGATCCGAGTTCAATTTCCGGCAAGACCAAAAAATTAATTATTGAGGAAATGGGGGCTTCCCGTTTCTTGGTAATAATAACGGAAGGTTGGATGGGTTTTGTGTCTGTTATAGACTTAAGTTAGTTGGTAAGCTGTGCGTTTTTATAATCAATTGGTTCAGAAAGTGCACGTTATAAACACAACTCGTTTTAAAAATGTTTTATGTATCGGTTTATCACCAACGTATCCTGCGGGATTGTTCCATATTGTATGTTGCTGTTCTCCGTACACAATCAAAGGGGTTTGGGAAGCAAAAAACAAAACAAACAAAATACTGTATTCACAACAATCCTAAATTGAATATTTATTTGTACTCTTTTGTTTGATGATTAAGAAATTAAATGCTCCGCTATTCATTTTGCACATAAGTTAGATTTTGGCAACACTTGTGTTGTGGAAAAAACTTAAATTCTTACTTAATTTCAAAGTTTCAAAAAAAGAGAAAAAATTAATAAATATAAAGGTTTTTAGCAATTACACTATTTAAACCCTTCCCCCAATAAAAATTAGAAGCCATCTCCAAATAGTATCTGGAAGCATTCAATTTAAGTTTCCATTTCAGACACCATTTAAAAAGTCTCTTATTTTATTTTATGCAATATGGCAGCCCTATGAGAATAATTTTAAAATTCACCTACAACCTAAAATACCAATTCGCTTCAATACAAACTATTCTTGTTCTTGCTACCCACCTTTAAATAAATAAGGATTCAGTTATATTCCCTTTATTGTGTCATGTGACCAAGCGGTCCAATCAAAGTAAAGTATAACCACGCGCGCGCTAGTCGAGTGGAAGGTCTGCGAAGCTAAACGTTTTGTCTACACTTGCACATGCGCAGTCTATATCCCCACCCAGTATTTCGGCAGACAGTGAGGTTTTGCTTGCTTTGCTGTGTAGAAATTTATTCGCCCCTATCGATGTTGGCGGGTTATTGAAGTTAGTATTATTACTGTCCGCGACAGGAATTTCAAAATATTACAAAGCGCTTGTGCAAATAAAAATAATAATTTTAAATTTATTGTTATATTTGAGAGCAGTATAGTGATTCGTGCCGAAGAGGGTAGTAAAATTAAACGGGGCTATTTGAAAAAGAACCAGTGAGAATAAATACGTGTGATAAAAAAGGATGAACATGAATACTCCCGTGAAGAAAGTGCCTATTCACCTTCAGGTAGTAATTTTCATTGATAATTGCATGTCTTGCCTGCATTGCAGCCAGAATTAAGTACCGGTACCTGCTAGTACCATTTGAAACACTCCAATTGATTTTTGGGCATTAGGCCAGTGAGTGGAAATGTGTGCTCTTAATGTGGTTTTTACACTTTTATTTGTTTACCAGGCATTTATAATATATTAGTCATGCCAAAAACCTAAGTTTTTGTAATTTCTTAATATTAAATAAACCACGTAAATAGCCTCGATGTTGATGCACCTTGCACCCAACAAAACATAGGGTGAGTTCTTATACAACGACATAGCGGGTATAATAGCAACCAGTTAAACATATCCTCAGAACAAATTATTAATATCTCAAATTGAAATAAAGGCTGTAATTCACGATTACTGTCGCAACGAAGTTTTTGTATTTACCGGTCTACAGTATCATCCCCGAACGGGTAGTAAGGCGCGGTGCTAAAATAATACAGTATCATCGCAACGAAGCTTTTTGAATTTACCATGACTTAATTAAAGCGAATGTTTAGCTCAGTCACCTAGTAAATGTCATTAAGTTAATAATGGTATTTTAACTAAACTTTTAGCGTATGGAGAAGAAATTTATCATTTTTGAGGAAAGGAACACGCAATTTGTACGAAGGAAGAGTGGGCATCCATTTTAGGAAAGACTAAGCCTGCTACTACATTTGGCCGGGATTCAAATCCCGACCTCCGCGTCACCAGCCAACCAGGCTTTGATGAGCTTGACATTTAGGCCGCCTACCCACAAGTGCAAGTCATATACAATTAACCTTGAATATTAAGAAATGTAAAAATTGTATAGGGTTGAAAATGTTAAAAAAACACTTATTTTAGTTTGAAAAAAATAAACTATTTTAGTTTTAAAAAATAAACTATTTTAGTTTAAAAAAATAAACTATTTTAGTTTTAAAAAAATAAACTAATTTAGTTTGAAAAAATAAACTATTATTTTAGTTTGTAGAGGATTATCACATCAAGGTACTAACTGACAAACCCAATGAAAAGAAACCAGTGGGAAGACCTAGGTGCAGATAGGAAGATAGTATTAGAATTGATCTTGAAGAGATAATATGGTGTAATGAGATGAACTGGATAGAACTAGTTAGGGATAGGTGGTGTACTTTTCGAATCCCTAATACCATAACGTAAGAGAATAAAAGGCTTCATTCTAAAAATGGATTGTAGCAGCATACTTATTATATAAACGGGATTTTAACTTAAACAAACCACCCGACCCCCAGCCGTAAATTCATCACTTTGAAAGAGACCCACATTTCACCAATTATAAATTAATTGGCCATGCTGCGAATTGAATCCAATACCATTAGGCTAGCTTTATTTTTCATGATGCATCCTTCAATAACTGTCAAAAATATTGCCTATTTTGAATAAGTTATCTCTCCTTTTTTTGGTCCACTAAGGGATTTTAATTATAAGTTAAATTTATATTCATAAATTTATTTATTAATAATTATGATCATGTACATTTTATTGTTTTTTTTCACGGGTCATTGAAATAGACAAATTCAGTCCTTTCCCCTTAATAATGTATTTAGGCTGTTACCAAGGCCTTAGTCTGGGAGGGGGGTTTCAAACCCCCTCCAAAATTTTATGAACAAAATATATATGGCTTTATTAATTTTATGGTTCAAACATTCAAAATTAATGTACAAGTACAAATTAGAGGGCTGTGTAACTGTAAAAACCACTTCAGAGAGCATATAGAGGTGTTTAATATGTCTATCCTTTGGCACTTATGGTGTTATGTTGCTATAAAAAATACTTTAAATAGCTTCTAAAGTTGTTAAATATTTAGAATTTTTTAGCCTTCAGCAGTTATGGTGTTATGTTGTTATGAAAAATACTTCAGATAGCTTCTAAAGGTGTTCGATATTTATAAATTTTTTTATCCTTCGGCAGTTATGGAGTTACCATAATAAACACTTCAGATAGCTTCTAGAGGTGTTTTTATATTTAGAATTTCACCCTGCCTTCAGCAATTAGGGGGCTATGTTACTATAAAACACTTTAGAGAGCTTCGGCAGTTAAGGGGTTATGTTGACATAAAAAACACTTAATATAGCTTCTAGAACTGTTTAACACTTATAATATTTTCTAGCCTCTGGCAATTGGGGGATATGCCCCCCACCCCCTCCCCCCCGGAAATTACTGGCTGGCTATGGCCTTGGCTGTTGCACATTTTGATCTACATTTTAGCGTAATAGTTGTTTAGTTGAATCGCAGTAGCAAGCTATTTAGCAGGGGCTCCCAAAGATTTTGGTTAGTTGCCAATTCTAAAACTAAACATGGTGGGTGGGCCGTAAACCCCACACTAATATTTTTGGATTTTGACTAAAGTATTTTATTTTATTTTTAAGCAAACCAAATAATTAAATCTCAAAATAAAAACTTGAATTTTCACTAGGCCTAAGCTTTTTTTTAAAAATAAGGCTAACTATAAATTATTCATCTTACAACAATTTAATGCAAGCATTCACTACCCACATAGGTTGGCACAAGTATCAAACTCATTTAGGGCCAGATTCATAGTCCAGACTTACAAAAAGGTATACCTTAAGTTCGGCGCTATACTAAGTACAACACAACACCTCTACCCTGATTTTGGTAGGAAGAACAGTCTAGAAAATTTAAACATTTCATAGCGGCCAACATTTATAACATTTTACGAGGCCTCTATTATATGTGTTATTTTATAGGTATTGATAATTTCTATCATAAATGACAGCTGCAGATAACATGATTTAGTTTTAGTAACGTAAGTAACTATTAGATACTGTTCTTCCTACCAATATTCGCCCGAATGTTCGCCTACATTCGTCACTCAATTCTGCCATAAAACCTACATGAATATTTGCCTTCATTGGACCTCACACACTTCTCGCAAATGTCTACACCGAATATTCGATCAAATCATTCACTTCGGCGGTAGCCGGCTGCCAAGCACAATGGACCGCGAAAGTGAAGACATCACTGTTGTTGCTGCTCCAGGGCCCCCCTTACAAACATATATTAGGGTCCCCTCCGCCCTTATTTTAAATCAATTTCAATTAGGGCTTAAACCATGACATACTATTTTTTATGACATGGTCAGTGATATGTGTAGGCCACTGGCATGGGTCACTAACATCCCATATTTTGTGAACATCATCAAAAACGATAATCTAAATTATCTATACACAAAGCCTGGTTTTCACGGCGATAGTAAATTGTGATAGTTGCTATCACGATAGAAACTATCACAATACTCTCATCGGCTAAATACGCTATCTCTCTCTTTCTGTCATGATAGTAGTGATGGGTACAATCGAGTAAGAATAATAGAGTAACTCGATTGTGTTGTGTAATCGGAAGTACTCGATTCTTCCGGGATTACTCGAGTAACTTTACTCGGACCTTGTTATTCTTTTATTTTCTCTTTTCTTATCAGCTAAGTGAGAATCTACCTTATTGGCTGGACTGTTTACTATGCTATTTCCATTTAAAAGGCATATTCCCTTAGAGCTCATTTTTCACCAACAGTTTCTGCTGCAACGCAAAAATGACCCTTTATGGTTTAAATGTTGCACATGCATTTTCAATACAAAATACTCGCAGATGTAAGATACACAATCGAAAAGCATGCTAACCAAGCGTATCACATATCCGATTCTTTGTAAATGTACTCGATGAAAGTTACTCGATTTTTTTACTCTGCACCTCGGCAGTCTTATTTCCACAATCGCATAGACGAAACTAATTATAGTCTTTCTTTATTATTTTATTGATTATAATTTCTCCTTAGTAAAATATGATTATTTATAAATTGAAACTAATCAGAGTAAAATACACAACAAAAATAAAATCTGTTTGCACTGTTAAAAAGGTTCAATTATTATCAATTTCTTTAATATGAATTTATAAAGAAGAGTTTATTTTATTAAAAAGAGCCCAAATTTTTTTTTTTTGGCGAGACACTTCTTAAAACGCATACTTTCATATTGACTATATATGCTACGTGAAACCCTGAAAATAAGGGGGTGGAGGTCACTGTCAGTGTCGACTGCCTACTACAGAAAGAGATTATGGACTTATTATTACTATCGAATTCCATTGCAAGACTCCCGAGTAATGTTGTCAAACCGATTGCCACGGGACAATTCGAGTAAATGATTCGCTAAAAATTACTCGAGTAATTGTACTCGATTCTTAGAGTTACTCGATTGTGCCCATCACTACAACATAGTACTATCGCAAGATTAAACTCTCCAGACTTTGGCGATAGTGATAGTAGCGTTATCGCGAGAGTTCAACTATGACAGTTAAAATGTTTAACAACTCACTCTCATGATAGTGGAGACCATTTTGTGTTTTTATTTTGAAGAGGCTCTTATATTTTGTGGCTGTATGTAGTTAATTGGTTTCTCTGTTTTTTGTTTGTCTGCCTTTTTCATTGTGTGTGCATAATGTACAATAACTTGCGGTGTGTCTGGATTCGAAATGATGACCTTCCTATTGAAAGTTCTTTGAGTAGGCTATTTTGATGCACCAAGTGTACCTCTCCTTGCTAATCATTTTCTGATCCATATTAGTTTCTTTTTACGTCGTCTACAAATCTTATTTTCCACTAGTTATCGTAAAACTTCAGCAACAGCCTGCACAACTGCTGCCATTTTGTAGCCAACTATCTCACTATCACTGTTTTGTTACTTACCGTGAAAAAAGCCAACGGGATAGCTGCTATCATACACTTTCGTGAGGGTTACTATCGTGATAGTACTACCATCGTGAAAACCAGCCTACCTTCCAAACCTATTGTTTCAGTTTTAACTTTTTGTTTTGATTTACATCTTTTGTCTATGCACACATTTTCAACTGGTTGAGTGGGTAGATTCAGCTCAATATATCCCAATTTTCACACGTCTATTCCAACAACAGCACCTGAGGATTGGTCTTCTAAATCCGACACACAGGTCTTTGTGAGATCTGGTAACGTAGGTTTAAAATAGCCAGATATAGGTTTCTTAATTTACTTTAAGTTTTTCCTTGAATTGTTTGTGTCTTTTTCGTTTTTCGGACCTTTTTAGGGCACCAGGCTTGTGCTTATATCCAGAAGACTATGGTCCTTGATTGGACATGGCTTGGTAAATACACACAAACAATCACTGAATCGATAGCTTAAGCTATAAACTATGATTTGATTTAAAGTTATTCCCACGCTGTAACACCAAATCACTATATAATCTAAAACCAAACAGTCCAACTAAAAAAATCTGGAAAAGTGTAAACACAACATAAACCAAACAAAAGGCAGACGACTAATAGAAATATGGTTTTGCCGGTGCAAGATTTCTATCGCGCACAAAATAATTTCCTTATGAAGAAGGAAATGTTCCTTTATAATTAGCCTACATCTTACAACCTGTTGAAAACATAGCTATTATTTCAATAAAATCGGATTTAACAGAATACCTTTTTCAAGTCTAAAAAATAAAGTTTTTGAATCCCTCCATTAGGGAAAAAACTTAAAAATCAGACTGAGGCCCCTGGCCCCCCTACTCGAGGGGTGTCGCCCCCCCCCCCTCCATGGGCGGCCCTGGCTGTTGCGGTTTTTATACTTTCGAGTGTGTTGTAAGGTTGTATGTGCTTGCATTTTCCCACAGTGTGTTTAAATCAAATACAGTATACTCTCTATTTCCGGGGGTGCATCAACCGGTTTGCGGCTTATCCGTGGATGTATTTTCTTCAGTTTTTCTTTCATATTGCTTATAAACGCATTCTCAACTTGTTGGCGATGTTGTTCAACATGTTAATAATGGGAGGGCCGGTCATTTGTGTTGGATAGAAACAGTACGCCACCTGACTTGTTTTGTCACCTAATGTGCCGACATGAATGCTATGATTAGCGAAGAAGGGGAGGCAGAGGTTATCTTGGGCGATAAATCTAATTACAGCAACGTACTGACAGGCGTGTAATGTGTGCTGATATATTGTTGGCAATTACCTACAATCCAGAGAAAAAAAAAAGCAAAGAAAACAGAAAAAGATAACGTCCTCCTTTGATTAATTCAATGAGTAAATACACGTGAAATTTTTTGGTATTAAATGTGTTTTTATACTATGGATTCCTCCTCTCCATTACTCCAGAAAATCGAGTCTTCTATATGTTTTGTCAGATATTTATGTACTCTTTGTTGAAGATTATAATGCATTTGCTCAGCCTATTTATAGTATGCCTGTCTGTCCGTCCCGAAATTTTAAAATAGCGAGAACACGATAGCAAGAGTGAAAAATTAGTAACAATCTCTGTGGGATATCGAATTAGGTTATTAAAAAAATATTCAAATTTGATGATTTTTTCCGAAACACACAATTTTATATTCGATTGTGGATTAACATTACCTTTACTCTGATACCTCACATATATTAATTTTTTTTGCACAGTTCCCCCCCCCCCACCCCCCCTTTCCATTTTTAACACTCGGCCACTATTTTCACTCGTTTACAGTCAAATGTATTTGAAATTTGGTACAACTGTTTATGTTGACGTTCCAAACGTGTATGAAAAATTTGAGCACTAAAGGTATGTTTTCATATAAAAGCGTTATAATAGTACAATGGCCGCCAATTTGAAATGTAAATTCTCATTTACTTAAGATTGTGTACAGAGTCTTATATTGATTGACGTGTAGTTTTTGCAAAATTATTACACAACGTTTAGCGGATTTTTCTCATTTGCGAACTCTATCTAGATTTTATCTATATAATCTTTAGCTTTTCTATTAAAAGAAAAGAATCGCTGACTTTTTTAATCAATATAATTCCGTATTTACTATCTGCAAATTGATATGTTTGTGACACTTTGATTTATCTGTAAATTTGTATATACTTTTTTAGATTAAAAAAATATACAAAATAAAAGTTTTTTAACTAATTATTATATTACTGTATTTATGTAACAGTAGGCTAATTACTGCAGTTCACAAATACAAAACAAAATCAGAAAAGCTAAAAGTTAGAGAATAAACAAAATAAAGGAGATTTTTTTTTTAAACTCGGGACAAGTCACTCTTGAAAAGATTTATTTTCATTTTCTACGTGATGTTATTGTTTGGGAGACAAGCACATGACATGTTCCTAAGTGCCAAAACATATTATTGTGGGAAAGTTGCGCAATCAACTTCAAACATTACAAGATTTCTCTCTAAAGTCACCAACTACATACCTGAAGAGTAAAAGCCATTAAAATTATTATGAAATTATTAAATAACATACCACCAACGCAAGGAGCAGTGACAACAATAAATATAAACAGTCTAAATCATAATAATCTTACGGTGTGAAACAATATTTTTATTATCTTTAATCTAAATAATAGATTTAAAAATTGTTAATTTTGTATTCACTATTAATATTTTTAGTCGTCAATCTGTTAATTATTATTAAACAGATAATATATAATTTGGCGTACCAAATTTGAAACATTGGAACAAAATATTACTACTAGCGTGCCAGCAAATGTATTATGCACACATACACACACATATATATGTATATATATACACATATATGTATATATGTGTATATATATACATATATATGTGTATGCATATAAAGTTTTTCATATCCACTCATACTGGGTTCTGGATCTGTGCCAAGTTTGATACAATTCGTACCAAAGCAAACACAAGTCAGCACAGCTATTTGGTGTTAGCAAAAAAATTATCAGCTTACTGAATAACACTAATATTTAATGTTACAGTACATAGTACATTACAGCATACTATATTGTATAAATAAATAGCTGAGCATTAAGTGAACAAATAATTCTACAATAGCCACCAATTGACATAACTTGTAAAGCACCCAAAGTGTACGCAACTAAATGAACGACTGAAATATAGTGTGGGAGGGTTTCGAATGTTCGCTTCCTTTGATTCGTGTCAAGAGACCGCTCCCAAGGCGAAACCCCTCGAATGCCAAATATTCGACTGAACATTTGCCATTCGTGTACCTCCCACATTACTCGGACAGTTAACCTATACACGAACATTCGTTAGCATTCGCAAATAGTGTGGAACTGGCTTTAGGTTTGGTTTGTTTTTGTTAAGGGTTGTGCGCGGTGCTCTGATTGGTTGGTTCAAGGTCAAAGCAAACCCTCGTTGTTCAGTGCACATTTTATTTAATCTTTTGTCAATTTGACTTTTACTTCGACGTTTGTCTTATACGGATTTTCTACAGACTGAGTGTATTTTAGGAAGAAGATGGGTGACATAAAAGATAAACTAATAAATTAGGTTTCGAAGTACCTTGAAATCTGGGACAAGCGGCGTATAAATTTTGCCACTGCTGACATGTCATCATCAAAGATAATTTTTTCGGTTTTAATAAATATTTTAAAAGTAAAATTTTTTAAATAAAAAATAAAAAACCGTTTAATTTAAGAAACAATGCAGTACGAATGCTCCATACAGACTGGTTTACTCTAGCCGGGTACGAAGTGTGATGAGCGATCTGCTCGGTATGCTCAGGCTGTTCCATGAGCGATGTATGTTGTGCCTAGAGTCTGTTCAGCTTAGGAATTGTTTTCTGAAAGGCCATTTTCCCTACCAGAAATCTAATATATAGTAGGATATTGGTAGGAAAAAAGACCTTTCAGAGAGTAATTCCTACCATGAATGAAGTATAGGTAAGGGGTCGTCCATAAACCACGCAATGCGCTTTTTTTTTACCTTTTTAGCCCCCCTTCCCCCATGTAACACCATGTAGACATTTAGCATCCCCCCCCCCCCGGTGTTACGTAACTTTTCTCACCAATAATTAATGTCATTTCATAGGGAAGATTTGTGATACTAAAGGAGGGATTCAGAATTAATACTTATTAAAAATACATTTTAAATCCTGAACATAAATGATTTCAGAGAGTATTATTATTTATGGATAGCTACACATACAAACTGATAAGACAGACAAGTACAGACATAAAGAAGTTGAATTCAAATTCCTCAGGTTCATGAGGAAAAACCTCTGCTATATTTATGCGGGAGGTCCAGGAGAGATTGGGAAAAGCAAGAGGACCTAAAAAGATACTCAATAAATTTTTATTTTTAAGAGATAGTGTTATGGATTACGAGTATAATTAAACTTTATATTAATAAATAATGTCGCTACTTCAATGGAATTGTAGGGGTTTCTATTCTCGTGTAGAGGAAATTAAACTACTAATTTCTTTCCTGCATCCTACCATCTTGTGTTTGAAAGAGACCCACTTCTGCCCAACTGACAACCCGATGTTTCGTGGGACAAGCTATTATTTGATCGGGCTAGAGAAGGTGGGGCTATACTTGCACGAAGCAATATATACCATAAACATATTAATATCGTGTCTGATCTCAAAGTGATCGTTATCAGAATCTCCCTTGCTATGGAAGTGACAGTATGCTGCATCTACCTCCCACCAGGTGAACGTGTTTCAAAGAGGAGCCTAGAGGCCCTTCTTTATACAACTTCCCCCCCCTATATCATCTTGGGGGATTTTAACGCGCATAACCTGGTGTGGGTTCTAATTTTACAGACGCCCGTGGGAGGTTTGTAGAGGATATTCTTGTCTTGGGAAACCTGGTGTTAATGAACACCGGGCCCCAGACACACATCTCCACATTTAATGGTGGATCCTTTGCCATCGACCTAACTTTATGTAGCCCCGGGATCGGTGCTCACTTCCTTTGGGAGGTTCACTCGGACCTATGTGGCAGCGATCATTTTCCTATTCTACTTTCACCACTTAAAGATCCTCCCAGTACAGCAAGGTAACCCCATTGGGTGCTTAAACGTGCTAACTGGAATAAATTCCGCGAGCTTACCATATTTGGTGAACCCCATTCTCTTGACTTCAATGTTAAGGTTGGGCATTTTACTTCGACGTTCATTGTGGCGGTGAGGGCCTCCATCCCTAAATCCTCGCCAAATCCGTGCCACCGCTCTGTTCCCTGGTGGAACGAGGAGTGTCGGTTGGCTATTTCTGACCGTCGAAAAGCCCTACGACACCTTCATCGACGTCCTACTTCGCATAATCATTCCGGATTTTACGTGCTCGAGCTCGACGTGTCATTCGAGAAAGCAGAAGAGAGTCCTGGAGACAGTTTATTTCGACCCTTAAAATTTCCATTCCCACAACTAAGGTTTGGGACAATATTCGAAAATTACATAATAGCAAAAGTCCCATTAATAATATACCTGCCATCATGTCTAACGGTTCGCTAGTCTCCTCCCCTGTGGAGGTCATCAATGTATTGGGTTCGATGTTCGCCGCTATTTCTAGCATTGCGAGCTACTCTAACGAGTTCGCGGTGCATAAGCGGTACATCGAGCGCCATACTATTGATTTTGGTCAAAGTCAGGGGGAGGATTATAACTCCCCTTTACCAAAGATGAACTGACTTAAGCCATGTCCCAGGCGGGCAGCACAGCTTCCGGCCCTGATGATATTCATTACGAAATGTTGCGTCAACTGCCCCCTGCCGGACGGGCGTTCCTCTTAGACCTCTACAATAGTGTTTGGGAATCTCGTCAGTTCCCAACACTGTGGAGGCAAGCAACCATTATCCCTATATATAAAAGTGGCAAGGACAAATTAGATCCACTAGCTATAGACCTATAGCCTTAACTAGTTGTGTATGCAAAATATTAAAGAAAATTATTAGTAAAAGACTTGTATGGTATTTAGAATCCCGCAATCTACTATCTGATATGCAATGTGGTTTCCGCCGTAACCGATCCACGGTGGATCATCTTGTCCGCCTTGAGACAGCAGTTCGTGACGCCTTCCTCCATAAACAGCACCTATTAGCTGTATTATTTGATTTGGAGGTGTAAGACACCACCTGGCGATACGGCATTTTAAAGACCCTTTTTAATTGGGGGTTCCGAAGGAACCTCCCTGGTTTTATAGATAATTTTATGTCAGATAGACACTTCCGGGTAAGGTTAAATAATACCTTATCCGATGATTTTATTCAAGAAAACGGGTTGCCTCAGGGTAGTACTTTGAGCTGTACGTTGTTCGCTATTACGATAAATAGCATTGTGGACAGCGTGCGCTTAACTGAACGTTCATGCCTTTTTGTGGATGACTACGCAATTTATTGCAGCACTCTAAGTCTCCATAAGGCTAAACGGCACATTCAACTCTGTCAACAGTCTGTGGTCGTGGGCATCGTGTAATCGCTTTCGCTTCTCTGCAGCCAAGACGACGGTAGTCCAATTCCACAGATTGCACGGAATACAGCCAGCCCCAAACATTTTAATGAATAACGTTGTTTTACCTGTCTCAGAAACTTTAAGGTTCTTGGGACTTTTATTTGATTTTAAACAATCTTGGATCCCCCCACATCAAAGGCCTGAAAGCGAGCTGTGTGAAAGCATTGAATCTGCTTAAAGTGATTAGTGGTCACGCTTGGGGTGCAGATAGGGAAACCTTAATGCGCCTCTATAGGGTCTTGGTGAGATCAAAAATTGATTACGGCACTTTTGTTTATGGCTCAGCTAGACCTTCGGCATTAAAGATGCTAGATAGTGTCCACCATGCTGGCATTCGACTGGCTACTGGTGCTTTTCGTACCAGTCCAGTCGTCAGCATCTGTACTGACGACGGTGAGCCCCCTCTCTCTTACCGGCGGTCCTATCTACTGGCATCTTACGTGTCGAAATTGCATTGCAAGCCAAAGCATGTTGCTTACCGTCCTGTATTTCATTTCCCCAATCGAGTCTTGTACGAAACCAAATGGCGTAGTGCAAGGCTGGTTGGAATCCGGATGCTATCGGTTTTCGACACGTGTGGAATAGTCCTACCAAAGGCTATCCCCACATCCCCAGGTCGAGTTTCTCCCTGGAAGATACGCCTTCCGAAATGCCATTTTGATCTTGCCAAGTTTCCCAAAGCGACCACCCCACATGTTATATATGAGAGGACTTTTAACGAGCTCCCCTACACTCGCTTTAAGGGCTTTCAGTGCATCTACACGGATGATTCAAAGTGTGGGGCCTCTGTGGGATGCGCCTTTGTTGTAGAGGGAAATAATTTTAAATTTGGCTTACCTAGTGAATCCAGTGTTTTTTACGGCTCAATTATACGGATTTTTAAATCTTTATGTTTTGTTTTCGTAAGTGTCACCGTTCAGTTCTCATCTGCACGGATTTCATGAGTGCTCTGTTGGCATTGTCCACTCTCTACTCCTGGAATCCCCTAGTGCAGATGATACATGAGCAAATTTTTAAAATGGATTCATTAAGCACCCGGATCGCCTTTTTCTGGATTCCTGGTCACGCTGGTCTTTCAGGAAATGAACTGGTGGACCAGACAGCCAAGGAGGCGGTTCATCTCCCTCCTGAGGCGAGTTTGGTTGTCATGTTTTTAGACCTTAAGGGCTATGTTTGGCGTGGGGTCTTACGCACTTGGCACGAGCAGTGGGCTTCAACCCCTGCCCAGAACAAGCTGCGTTCCATAAGGGACGGTGTGTCGTGGTGGCCCTCTTCTGTACGAAAATCTAGAAGAGAAGAGTTCATCATGAAAAGGCTCCGCGTCGGACACACATCATTGACCCATGGATTTTTATTAAGAGGGGATCCACCTCCAGTATGTGGGAATTTTTCGATGGTCCCCTTAGTGTGTACCACATTTTGGTGGAGTGTCGTAAATATGCCGCTATCCGCCTGGCTCTTGATTTTAAAGGTGACCTACGTTTTTTACTACGTGATAGCGCGGATGGAGTTATTTGTCTACTCCGTTTTATACGCCAGGCGGATCTTTTTAATGCCATTTGAGTCACTTTTATAAAGTGGCTCATTTGGATTTTTTCTCATATTGAGATTATTTTTAACATTTTTAGTGTACTTTAATATGTTGTTTTGTCTTCTTAACACGTCTTTTATTATGCTTTAACATGTTTGTTTTGTTTTTTTAGTATTTTTAATTTAGTGCATACACCTATGGTTTTTTATTAGCAGGTGTATCACTTAAAACATTCTAATAGCCCATTTGAGCACTCCAACGGAGTGTTTCAAATGGTTACATTCTCATTCAATATTTTTTTTTCAATACATATTTTTATTATTGTGTATTCAATTTTATTTTCGCATCCACCCATCCATTGCAACGGGTGTACTATCCATCATTTTCTTCCCCCATGGGGATTTTTCTGTATCTTTAAATGTCAAAGCCCTAATGACCTCATTTTGTCGATGGACCTTTAAACACCAATAATAATAATAATAATAATAATAATAAAAGCATAGTCGTAGTATTCTTGGCTACGGGTCCTAAATACATGGTTGTTTAATTTCTGTGTGTCCAATTCCTCATGCCAGCATCATTTTGTTTGTACATCCCATCTATGGTAGGAGTGTATATATACGAGTAAGTGACAGCTAAAAAAAGTTGCCAGATCTACTCTCATGAATCCATCCGCCAAACCATATGATCTACAAGACCATATGTTGAGTTGCTTCAACTTTTAGCAGTCAAAACTTGCATAGCAATTTGTTTTTAACTATTTATTTCAAGCGTTTTTACATTATTGAAATACGAACTTATGGAAATAACCACTTGGATGTTTCTTTTTCTTTTTCTTTTTTTTTTTTTGTAGAAGCAGTGTATCTAGTTCCCTTGAAATGCTTTACAAACGAGAGCTTTTAAAAGGTTGCCTTCTCTTCATAAATTAAGATGACGAACCAGACCAGACAAAAAAGGGCCTTTGATGATGTCACACAAGCAGTTTTTCACTGTGTTAATAAACGTTTTATTTTGAAACCAACATTTTGTATGGCTCTTTCTCTAGGTTATAAAACACACACACACACACACACACACACATTATATATATATATATATATAATAATAACAAAATATATTAATAAAACCATTGTTTTTTGCTTCACGGTTGTGGTAACAAGAGATATTACAACGCATAAACCAGCTACCTATATATATATATATAATAATATATATATATATATATATATATATATATATATATAACACCACAACCACAACCGTGAAGCAAAAAACAATGGTTTTATTAATATATTTTGTTATTTCAACTAGTTACGAAAAAGCCAATTATGCAGTCATCCTTAGGGAAGTTTTATTATAAGCGTTTTATAACACTTTTGATTGATATGGTATTAGTAAGAAAATAATTTCCACAGAGTTAACATTTGTGACTTCAACCGTTTGCCATACAGATCCTATGCTAGCTGTCGGCTACCACCATTCTTAGATGGACTTTGTCTGTGATATTTGAGAGATATGAAAGGCATAGATAGATAACTGCTCCTGCCGCTGAGCAAGCGTGATATAGGTGAGGGAAAATAACATAAATAACATTCTTAGGGTACGGAGTAAATAAAGATAAATCGTGGATATCATAATATATATTACCTCTACCATAATGCCACCTTACGATTAGAGCTAGAACCGGTATGTAGCGGCTCCAACAACGTGCACTCCGTTAAGAGGATATCATCCGAAGGCTCATTGCCAGTTCTGAAGTTGTGCAGCCCATGCGCGGGTAAGGCGAGTTGGAGCTTATCGTTTCCTACATTTTATTCTCTCCTCTTTAATTAAAAGGCAACTAATAACTACAAATTCTCCCTCGCTTTCCATATTTAAATAATACGGAGAAATATCACTCACAAAAAACAATTATAAACATGAAACAAATCCAACGATAACAGGAATGCAAACATTACTTCCTTGATCTTTCAAACGAGAAGCTCACCTTCTGGCTCGAGAGTAGCTGAGCAAACTGAGTCTCGAACCGTGCCGTCAGTGCGGATGGTGGCCGCACCCCCTCCTAAAATGTGTGGTCCGTGCGGTACGTTCCGTCCATGCGGTACCGACCCAGTGGGCGCTTACCCTTACTCTTTCATTCTTTCTCTACGAGACAACACTCAGGAACACACAGAAAAAATGTGTACTTCTTATCTTGGGGAGGACAGCAGTGTAAAGAAAGAAAAGAATAGTAAAACGGCATCACACTCTTGAGTTTGCTCTATGGGTCTCAGGCAGTAGACTGGCCGTCTCACAAAGGTTTTGCCGCAAGCGTTGTCCTTTTACTGCTAATCAAAGTTGCCGTTTTGTAGTTCATAAACGAACATATCAAATTTCAAATATAAGCAAGATATATACTAATAACTATTCACTAATTAATCTAGTAAAAATAATATAACATATAGAAAAAAAAAGATATAGCCTTTATTTTTATGAAAGTATTAGAATCTACATTAGGCCCCTAAGTCCCAGTCTCACGATGCACCAACTATATAACGTCACAAGTCTAATTTCAATCGTGCGGGAAAACCAATAATTTTATGGGCGTTGTAGTAATAGTTACTAAAAACGCCTGCAAAGTCTGAAATTGATATATTTTACACGAAGTAAAAAAAAATTGTTAATTGTAAAACCTCTTGAAACACTTTAAGCAAAACATGAAACAGTTGACAAGGGATTTTTTAAAAACATATTTTTAGTTAACAAGGGTAAATTGCCACCGGAAATAAATGTTCGGGAGCTTCCGAACTTTGTTTTCATGCCAACCCCTAAGCACTGTAGGGATGGGCGAAACAATGATTTTACGAGAACGGTGATCACAGTGACCTTGATTTTAAAAGAACAGTGATTTATACCAATGATTATTCACATTGATTGGCAGTCACTTGTAAAACTAGGCACTTTTTTCAGCCGTGGCACATGTCACCCTGTAGTCATTGTTTCCAACATTACGTACATGATAAACAATATTATATACAATAACCTATTTAACAACAAACATTCTTCTTAATTATTAGCTAACTTAAAACTTTATTCTTCGTAATTAATAGGCAACTTAATTTTATGAAAATAGGTGAAAACCTATGCAAGTTAAAATAAAAATACAAACTTATTTTGTAATAGAACTCAAGTCTGTAAAGAATATAAACTTTTTTTTTAGCTATGTGGTCGGCTCCATGTAGCCATAGCTTTACAGTCGTTATAATTATATACCCTGGCCGAGAAGTGATGGCTGGCTTACCAGTAACTAAGTATATATATATATATATATATATATATATATATATATATATATATATATTCATATATATATATATATATTCCCTGACCGAGGAGAGAAGGCTTACATTCGTTAGATATACCCTAATAGAGGAGTGGTGCCTTAATGTTAATAAAAATTAAACATTTATTGAAAAAAGATAGTTTATAGTTAAAATATTTATTTTATTTTAAAGTCACTATACGCTTATACTAACGTCAGATGAGTCGAAATAAAACAATTGAATATATGAGCATGGTGGTCATTACGTGGATGGTATGTACACTTTACATGCATATTAAAAAATAAATACATCTTTGATTAATAATAGCATGTGTTTTAGCATCTTTTTTAATTAAAAAATATAAATGTTTAAATTTGATACATACATATGTCGTAAATCCAATTACACTAAATAATTTTTGAGGCACATTTGGTTTAATGGTAAAAGAGAGAATACCAAAGAGAATGATGGAAATAAATTTTTAGAAAAAATACCTCAAGGGAAGATTACATAACAGAAAGTGTGCTAGTGAGAGGAGAAGACTGGGAGTAAATAAAGGAGGAAGAATAGTGTAATGATAGATGAAGATGGAGGCATTTTAATAAACTGACCCGGCAACAGGCTTGAAACAAATGATGATGATGATGATGATGATTTGGTCCGATCAGTTAAAACGTAATATATTTGCATAGCATATTCTGGGTGATTAAATCACGATAATATAGCTTATAAGTCATAGCTTATAAAATATAATATTATAACTACACGAATGAAGGTCTTAAAAGAAAGTATATTATCTAAAAATATGACAGTGGATTGATTGTTATTAAATATAATAGATTTTAGATACTGGATATTTTGAGAAATGGATCGTTATTCACGCACACCTTCTCCCTGATATAATTTTTATTTTCTCGCTATCTTACATATAGAGAAAGTATTGTGATCGTCAAAAAATCTAACTCGAGATTTTGATGAATCTCTACGTTTCGTGACCCCCCGAATCCGAAAAAGTTGTTTTTGAATTTCCGTCTGTCTTTACCTCCGACTAGAGCCTAAACTATTTTACCGATCGGGCTAAAGCTTGGTATCTAGGGTTTTCATAGGGCTGCATCGAGGGATTTTTGGAATGGGATATCTACCCCTAAAATTAAGGGTAGTTTACTGATGGGCAAAAAGAGAAAAAGTCGATTTTCTCAAAATCGGCTCTAACGATTTTGATTAAATTTCATTTCAAAGAATTTATAAATAATCTAAACAAAATGTCTTTAAGGGCTACGGTCTGATGCGTACATTCTTATTTTTTTTATCATATCTCCGAAACTATTTGAGATATGAAATTACTTATCATCACAAATATGTAGATCTATTTATAATACAAATATTTTATTCTCAACAAGTTTTTATAAAACCAATAACTTTCAATCTATACGCAAATATATATATTTTTTAACTTTTCTAACACTAAAAATAAAGTATTGCGACCGTAAAAAAAATCTAACCTGAAATGTTGATGGATGTCGACGTCTTATGAACCCCCGAACCCTAAAAAGTGGTTTTTGCAATGCCATCTGTCTTGTCTTTTTAACCCCAAAATTAAGAGTAATTTAGTAAAAAGCGAAAAGAGAAACAATCGTTTTTCTCAAAATCGGCTCTAACGATTTTGATTAAAATTTGTATCTAGGGGTTGATTAAGATTATAAATAAAGTGGCTATTTTCATTTTCCCATGAAAATGACTATTAGTTTTTTTTTACAGAAGATGAAATTTCTGTATCTCCGCAACTATTTGAGATTCAAAATAACTTATCATTGCAAAATTGTAGTACTATTAAAAATAAAAAACTTTTAAATGAAATATATTTTTATAAAACCAACAGTTTCTGAGATGTTGGCAAATATATTAATACAATTTTGTGAGATTTATTTGTAAAGAGATACTATTTAAGTCTTAACATAATAATTCTCCAATGTCATAGAGTAATTAACTATAAGTAAATCTCTCAAAAAGTTTGTTACTCTTCCTTAAACCTCTTAGGAGAAATGTTTGTACAACAATGATCTATCTCCATTTTAGACTCAATGGTCAATATTTACATTTTTTATTGGTCAAAATTTATAAATGAGGAATTTAATAGCAATACGATGACATGAAGATGTGCAACACATAATTAAATGTCGAAAATTTGAACCGGAAATCGAAATTTTAATTCGAAGTGTTGGCCCTTGTGGACCCAATATTGATCTTTTTATCGGTCCAAAAATACAAATGAGGACATTAATTCTTTAAAAATAAGAATAAAAAATTTAAAACCAGGACTCAAATGTTTTATATAAATATAGTGCAATTTATGCTTGGGTTTGCTGGTGTATATTATTTCGCTTCACATATATTACGAGTTTTGAGTAAATGTCTCCATTTTTAAACAATAGAGCGAGAAAGTTCGTGTGGAGCTCTGTACCATTAATTTTAATAGTCGAAATTTGTATCGATGAACGACAATGATTTATTGTAACAAGATATTATAAAACCTAAAAAGTAAAAACTGGCAGTTCAATTAAATTAAATGTTCCTAACTTAAAATCATATATACCACCCATTTAATATCAGGTGGATTTTTACTTTCTCTCTATCTTACAGGTAGAGAAAGTATGGTGATCGTCAAAAAATTCGAACTCGAGATTTTGATGAATTTTGACGTTTCATGACTTCCTGAATCCGAAAAAGTGGTTTTTGAATTTCCGTCTCTCTGTCTGTCTGTCTGTCTGTCTCTCCAACTAGAGCCTAAACTATTTTACCGATTGAGCTGAAACTTGATATCTAGGGTTTTCATAGGGTTGCCCCGAGGGGTTTTTGGAATGGGATATCTACCCCTAAAATTAAGGGTAGTTTACTGAAGGGAAAAAAGAGAAAAAGTCGATTTTCTCAAAATCGGCACTAACGATTTTGATTAAATTTCATTTATGAACATTAATAAATATTCCAAACAAAATGGCTACTCTCAATATTTCGGCAAAATGGCTTTAAGGGCTCCGGTCTGATGCGTAAATTAACATTTTTTATAATAGCTCCGAAACTATTTGAGATATGAAATTACTTAGCATTACAAATATGTATATATATTTATAATACAAATATTTTATTCGAAACATATTTTATAAAATCAATAATTTTCAATCTATACGCAATTATATATATATTTTTAGCTTTTTGGACATTAAAGCTTAAGTATTGCGATCGTAAAAAAAACTAACCTGAAATGTTGATGGATGTCGACGTCTCATGACCCCCCGAACCCTAAAAAATAGTCTTTGCAATGCCGTCTGTCTGTGTGTCTATAAAAACTTAAAATTAAGGGTAGTTTACTTAAGGGCGAAAAGAGAAAAATTTGGTTTTCTCAAAATCTGCTCAAACGATTTTGATTAAAATTCGTATCTAGGCGTTGATTAAGATTATAAATAAACTGGCTATTTCATTTTCCTATGAAAATGATTTTTAGGGTACATTACAGAAGCGTTAATTTCCGTATCTCCACAACTATTGGAGAAACTAAACAACTTATCATTGCAAAATTGTAGGACTATTAGAAATAAAAAAACTTTTATTTGACATATATTTTTATAAAAGCAGCAGTTTCTGAGATATTTGCAAATATATTAATACAATTTTGTGAGCTTTAGTTGTAAACATATACTACTTAAGTCTTAACGCAATAATTCTCCAATGCCATAGAGTAATTAAATATAAGTATCTAAAATAGTATGTTATTTTTCCTTAAATCTCTTAGGAGAAATGTTTGCATAGCAATGATCTATCTCCATTTTAGACTCAATAGTCAATATTTACATTTTTTATTGGTCAAAATGTATAAATGAATAATTAAATATCAATGCGATGACTTGAAGATCTGCAACATCTTATAAAATGTTAAAATTTTAACCAGAAATCGAAATTTTAATACGAAGTGTTGACCCTTGTGGAAGA
This sequence comes from Timema podura, assembly GCA_033556935.1. Classification (NCBI taxonomy): domain Eukaryota; kingdom Metazoa; phylum Arthropoda; class Insecta; order Phasmatodea; family Timematidae; genus Timema; species Timema podura. The sequence continues at coordinate 86,902,696 of JAVRXN010000010.1, read as the reverse complement.
CATTAAACTGTTTGAAATGTTCTTAGGTGGACAAAGATGCGCCTCTTTTCTCATTGATTCTATATCATTGTATATTATTTGATGCGTGTTCTTATGTGGAGTGGTGATGATACAATGTACATTATTCTGTTCAGAAATCTTAGGAGTTTATAGAAAGAGAGAGAAAGTCTGTGCGGTGCGCCGTACCATTTATTTTTGTTAACTAGCGGCTTATATCTATTCCTACTAGTGACATCAAACGCATTTTTACAGTATTAGCAACAAAATATAAGAGTAAACGAGGGAAAAAAATATTAATAAAGTTAGCCTACCAGCATTCGCCAGCAGAGAAGTTAATAATAAATACCCTCGGCTAAAAAATTAGCTTCAAACTCATACATTCATAGTAATACGAATAGACGCTTAAATTACCGCGATGTGCCCTTTTACGTGAGGTTGTTGAGTTTTAAAGAAATTGCTGGGCTCTTATTAAATATTTATAATTGTTAAATATAACTTATATTCATTAAAATACCTCACATCACAGTAATTTAAAAGTATGGGGCATTTCCCCACATTAAGAACCCCCTCTCCTTCATAAGTATTTTAAAATGCTATGTGGGATTATGCTTATATTGAAGTTATTCTAACTTACTTCATGCCACAGTAGTTGTACGTTTACAGAGTTCATTAATATTGACACGATGGGTGGTATGGTGTTAAAACTTTCTGTAAATATATAAAATAACAAAATTTAAATACTAGGTTTTTATAATTGACTAATTTTAATTTCTGTGTTTTAAGTATCTCTTAAACTTATACTTACTATAAAAATTTTCTCTCTCGCACTAAATTTTCTCTCTCTCTCTCTCTAGCACTACATTTTCTCTCTCTCTCGCACTACATTTTCTCTCTCTCTCGCACTACATTTTCTCTCTCTCTCGCACTACATATTCTCTCTCTCTCGCACTACATTCTCTCTCTCACTACATTCTCTCTCTCACTACATTCTCTCTCTCTCTCTAGCACATTTTCTCTCTCTCGCGCGCGCACTACATTTTCTCTCTCACTACATTTTTCTATCTCTCTCACTACATTTTTTCTCTCTCAATACATTTTTCTCTCTCTCTCAATACATTTTCTCTCTCTCTCAATACATTTTCTCTCTCAATACATTTTCTCTCTCTCAATACATTTTCTCTCTCTCGCAATACATTTTCTCTCTCTCTCACTACTTTTTCTCTCTCTCTCACTACTTTTTTCTCTCTCTCTCACTACTTTTTTCTCTCTCTCTCACTACTTTTTTCTCTCTCTCTCACTACTTTTTTCTCTCTCTCTCACTACTTTTTCTCTCTCTCTCACTACTTTTTTCTCTCTCTCTCAAAACATTTTCTCTCTCTCTCAATACATTTTCTCTCTCTCTCAATACATTTTCTCTCTCTCTCAATACATTTTCTCTCTCTCTCAATACATTTTCTCTCTCTCAATACATTTTCTCTCTCTCTCAATACATTTCTCTCTCTCTCTCAATACATTTTCTCTCTCTCTCAATACATTTTCTCTCTCTCTCAATACATTTTCTCTCTCTCTCAATACATTTTCTCTCTCTCTCAATACATTTTCTCTCTCTCTCAATACATTTTCTCTCTCTCTCAATACATTTTCTCTCTCTCTCAATACATTTTCTCTCTCTACTTTTTATTCTCTCTCTCTCTCACTACTTTTTTCTTTCTCTCACTACTTTTTTCTCTATCACTACTTTTTTCTCTCTCTCTCACTACTTTTTTTTCTCTCTCTCTCACTACTTTTTTTCTCTCTCTCTCACTACTTTTTTCTCTCTCTCTCACTACTTTTTTCTCTCTCTCTCACTACATTTTTCTCTCTCTCTCACTACATTTTTCTCTCTCTCTCACTACATTTTTCTCTCTCTCTCACTACATTTTTCTCTCTCTCTCATACATTTTCTCTCTCTCTCACTACTTTTTTCTCTCTCTCACTACTTTTTTCTCTCTCTCTCACTACTTTTTTCTCTCTCTCTCTCACTACTTTTTTCTCTCTCTCTCTCACTACTTTTTTTCTCTCTCTCACTACTTTTTTTCTCTCTCTCTCACTACTTTTTTCTCTCTCTCTCACTACTTTTTCTCTCTTTCTCACTACTTTTTTCTCTCTCTCTCACTACTTTTTTCTCTCTCTCTCTCACTACTTTTTTCTTTCTCTCACTACTTTTTTTCTTTCTATCTCACTACTTTTTTCTCTCTCTCTCACTACTTTTTTCTCTCTCTTTCACTACTTTTTTCTCTCTCTCTCACTACTTTTTTCTCTCTCTCTCACTACTTTTTTCTCTCTCTCTCACTACTTTTTTCTCTCTCTCTCACTACTTTTTTCTCTCTCTCTACTTTTTATTCTCTCTCTCACTACTTTTTTCTCTCTTTCTCTCTCTCTCTCACTACTTTTTTCTCTCTTTCTCTCTCTCTCTCACTACTTTTTTTCTTTCTCTCACTACTTTTTTCTCTCTCTCTCACTACTTTTTTCTCTCTCACTACTTTTTTCTCTCTCTCTCTCTCACTACTTTTTCTTCTCTCTCTCTCACTACTTTTTTCTCTCTCTCTCTCTCTCTCACTACTTTTTTTTCTCTCTCTCTCTCTCTCTCACTACTTTTTTCTCTCTATCTCTCACTACTTTTTTTCCTCTCTCTCACTACTTTTTTCTCTCTCTCTCTCTCTCACTACTTTTTTTCTTTCTCTCAACTTTTTATTCTCTCTCACTCACTACTTTTTTTTATCTCTCTCTACTTTTTATTCTCTCTCACTACTTTTTTCTCTCTTTCTCTCAACATTTTCTCTCTCTCTCACTACTTTTTTCTCTCTCTCTCTCACTACTTTTTTTCTCTCTCTCTCTCTCACTACTTTTTTCTCTCTCTCTCTCTCTCACTACTTTTTTCTCTCTCTCTCTCTCTCACTACTTTTTCTCTCTCTCTCTCTCTCACTACTTTTTTTCTCTCTCTCTCTCACTACTTTTTCTCTCTATCTCTCAATACATTTTTTTCCCTCTCACTAAAGTTCTCTCTCTCTCTTTCGCAATACATTTTCTTTCTTTCTCTCTCTCTCTCTTTCGCAATACATTTCTTTCTTTCTCTCTCTCTCTCTTTCGCAATACATTTTCTTCTTTCCTCTCTCTCATCGCAATAAATTTTCTCTCTCTCTATCGAAATAAATTTTCTCTCTCTCTATCGAAATAAATTTTCTCTCTCTCTATCGCAATACATTTTCTCTCTCTCTCTCTCGCAATTAATTTTCTCTCTCTCTCTCTCTCTCGCAATTAATTTTCTCTCTCTCTCCTCGCAATTAATTTTCTCTCTCTCTCTCTCTCGCCATTAATTTTTTATCTCTCTCTCTCGCCATTAATTCTCTCTCTCTCACACAATTAATTTTCTCTCACTCGCACTACGCTCCTCTCTTTCTCTCACTCATCTCTCTATCTCTCGCACACTTTACGCTCCTCTCTTTCTCTCAATCATCTCTCTATCTCTAGCTCACTTTACGCTCCTCTCTTTTTCTCAATCATCTCTCTATCTCTAGCTCACTTTACGCTCCTCTCTTTTTCTCAATCATCTCTCTATCTCTAGCTCACTTTACGCTCCTCTCTTTCTATCACTTATCTCTCTATCTCTCGCTCACTTTACGCCCTTTCTCTCTCTCGCTCGCTCGCTCTACGCTCCTTTCTCTCTCTCGCTCGCTCGCTCTACGCTCCTTTCTCTCTCTCGCTCGCTCGCTCTACGCTCCTTTCTCTCTCTCGCTCGCTCGCTCTACGCTCCTTTCTCTCTCTCGCTCGCTCGCTCTACGCACCTTTCTCTCTCTCGCTCGCTCGCTCTACGCTCCTTTCTCTCTCTCGCTCGCTCTACGCTCCTTTCTTTCTCTCGCTCGTTCGCTCTACGCTCCTTTCTTTCTCTCGCTCGTTCGCTCTACGCTCCTTTCTTTCTCTCGCTCGTCTTCGCTCTACGCTCCTTTCTCTCGTCGCTCTTCGCTCTAACGCTCCTTTCTCTCGCTCGTTCGCTCTACGCTCCTTTCTCTCTCTCGCTCGCTCTACGCTCCTTTCTTTCTCTCGCTCGTTCGCTCTACGCTCCTTTCTCTCTCTCGCTCGCTCTACGCTCCTTTCTCTCTCTCGCTCGCTCTACGCTCCTTTCTTTCTCTCGCTCACTCGCTCGCTCTACGCTCCTTTCTCTCTCTCGCTCGCTCGCTCTAACGCTCCTTTCTCTCTCTCGCTCGCTCGCTCTACGCTCCTTTCTCTCTCTCGCTCGCTCGCTCTACGCTCCTTTCTCTCTCTCGCTCGCTCTACGCTCCTTTCTCTCTCTCGCTCGCTCTACGCTCCTTTCTCTCTCTCGCTCGCTCTAACGCTCCTTTCTCTCTCTCGCTCCTCTACGCTCCTTTCTCTCTCTCGCTCGCTCTACGCTCCTTTCTCTCTCTCGCTCGCTCTACGCTCCTTTCTCTCTCTCGCTCGCTCTACGCTCCTTTCTCTCTCTCGCTCGCTCTACGCTCCTTTCTCTCTCTCGCTCGCTCTAACGCTCCTTTCTCTCTCTCGCTCGCTCTACGCTCCTTTCTCTCTCTCGCTCGCTCTACGCCTCCTTTCTCTCTCTCGCTCGCTCTACGCTCCTTTCTCTCTCTCGCTCGCTCTACGCTCCTTTCTCTCTCTCGCTCGCTCTACGCTCCTTTCTCTCTCTCGCTCGCTCTACGCTCCTTTCTCTCTCTCGCTCGCTCTACGCTCCTTTCTCTCTCTCGCTCGCTCTACGCTCCTTTCTTCTCTCTCGCTCGCTCAACGCTCCTCTCTATCTCCCGCTCGCTCTACGCTCCTCTCTATCTAGTGCTCGCTCTACGCTCCTCTCTCTCGCTGGCTATACGCTTCTCTTTCTCTCTCGCTCACTAAACGCTCCTCTCTCTCTCTCTCGCTGGCTATACGCTCCTCTCTTTCTCTCTCGCTCACTAAACGCTCCTCTCTCTCTCTCTCGCTGGCTATACGCTCCTCTCTCTCTCGCTCGCTATACGCTCCTCTCTCTCTCGCTCGCTATACGCTCCTCTCTCTCTCTCGCTCGCTATACGCTCCTCTCTTTCTCTCTCGCTCGCTATACGCTCCTCTCTTTCTCTCTCGCTCGCTATAACGCTCCTCTCTTTCTCTCTCGCTCGCTATACGCTCCTCTCTCTCGCTCTCGCTCACTATACGCTCCTCTTTCTCTCTTGCTCACTATACGCTCCTCTCTCGCTATAACGCTCCTTTCTTTCTCTCGCTCGCTATACGCTACTCTCTTCTCTCTCTCACTCGCTATACGCTCCTGTCTTTCTCTCTCTCACTCGCTATACGCTCCTGTCTTTCTCTCTCTCACTCGCTATACGCTCCTGTCTTTCTCTCTCTCACTCGCTACACTCCCGTCTCTCTCTCTCGCTCGCTACACTCCCGTCTCTCTCTCTCGCTCGCTACACTCCCGTCTCTCTCGCTCGCTATATTTTCTCTCTCGCTCGCTATATGCTTCTCTCTCGCTCGCTATATGCTTCTCTCTCGCTCGCTTATATGCTTCTCTCTCGCTCGCTATATGCTTCTCTCTCGCTCGCTATATGCTTCTCTCTCGCTCACACTACCCTCCCCTCTCTCACACTCTACGCTCCTCCACTCTACGCTCCTCTCACTCTACGCTACTCTCACTCTACGCTCCTCCACTCTACGCTCCTCTCACTCTACGCTCCTCTCACTCTACGCTCCTCTCATCTACCTCCTCTACGCTCCTCTCACTCTACGCTCCTCTCACTCTACGCTCCTCACTCTCCTCTCTCACTCTACGCTCCTCTCACTCTACGCTCCTCCTCACTCTAACGCTCCTCTCCTTACGCTCCTCCACTTTACGCTCCTCTCACTTTACGCTCCTCTCACTTTACGCTCCTCTCATCTTACGCTCTCTCACTTTACGCTCCTCTCACTTTACGCTCCTCTCACTTTACGCTCCTCTCACTTTACGCTCCTCTCACTTTACGCTCCTCTCACTTTACGCTCCTCTCTCTCTAGCTCACTCTACGCTCCTTTCTCTATCTCTCGCTCTACGCTCTTTTCTCTCTCTCTTTGATGCTCTACGCTATTTTTTTCTCTCTCTCTGATGCTCCACGCTCTTTTTTTTTCTCTCTGATGCTCTACGCCCTTTTTCCTCTCTCTCTGATGCTCTACGCCCTTTTTTCTCTCTCTCTGATGCTCTACGCCCTTTTTTCTCTCTCTCTGATGCTCTAACGCACTTTTTTCTTTCTCTCTGATGCTCTAACGCTCTTTTTTCTCTCTCTCTGATGCTCTACGCCCTTTTCTCTATCTCTCTCTGATGCTCTACGCCCTTTTCTCTATCTCTCTCTGATGCTCTACGCCCTTTTCTCTATCTCTCTCTCTCTCGCTTTGATGTTCTACGCTCTTTTCTTTCTCTTTGATGCTCTACGCTCCTTTTCTCCTCGCTCTACGCCCGTTTCTCTCTTGCCGCTCTTTCTCTTGCTACGCTCGCTATATGCTCCTTCTCTCTCTTGCCCTAATCTCATGTTTTCCCCACTTACCTACCTCTCATTTTCATCTTGTTTTCTTATCTCTCGTTCTCCTTTTTATCGCTTTTACTTATGTCTCATTCTTTTCTCATGTTTTCTTATAATTCTCGTTCTCCTTTTTCTCATGTTTTCTTATAATTCTCGTTCTCCTTTTTCTCATGTTTTCTTATAATTCTCGTTCTCCTTTTTCTCATGTTTTCTTATAATTCTCGTTCTCCTTTTTCTCATGTTTTCTTATAATTCTCGTTCTCCTTTTTCTCATGTTTTCTTATAATTCTCGTTCTCATTTTTCTCATGTTCTCTTATAATTGTCGTTATTTTTTTTCTTTCGTTCTCTTTTTTTTCTCGTTCTCTTTTTTTTTTCTCGTTCTCTTTTTTTTTCTCGTTCTCTTTTTTTTTCTCGTTCTCTTTTTTTTTTCTTGTTCTCTTTTTTTTTCTCGTTCTCTTTTTTTTCTCGTTCTCTTTTTTTTCTCGTTCTTGTTTTTTCTCTCTCGTTCATGTTTTTTCTCTCTCGTACTCCTTTTTTTCTCTCGTTCTCCTTTTTTTCTCTCGTTCTCCATTCCCCCCTCCCTAGTTTTCTTTTTTCCATAGTTTTCTTTTTTCCATAGTTTTCTTTTTTCTCTCGTCTTCTTTTTTCTCTCGTCTTCTTTTTTCTCTCGTCTTCTTTTTTCTCTCGTCTTCTTTTTTCTCTCTTTTTACTTGCTCTTTCTTTTCTCAATTTTTTTAAACTGAATTCATCTTTCTTCTCTATTGTTTTATATTCCTCCCTCATTTTAACTTCTATATCATTTTCTCTTTCCTTTCTATTGTTTTCTCTTGTTCATCTCTTGTGCTCTCTCATATCTAGTGAATTCCTAATTGATAGATTTTGATAATTCTTGGCTCACACAGGTTCTTAATCACTAGCTCATTGTTAATCTCCCTTCAGTCAACCATTCAGGTGCATGATTTATTTAACGCTCTTAAAATTACTAATTTAAGCAACTGGTGTACGAAATTACAAATTGCTAATTTCTGCACATTATACAACATTAAATATAAAAAATGAAATTTTGCATCAATTTACATAATCATATAGTTTATTTGTTCATTGAGTCTTGAATGCTTACTTAAGAGACTAGAAAAATTTAAAAGACGAGTTTTTTTTAGTGCAAACTATATAGCCTTTTCCCTACAGTATTTTAAGTTCTTAAAATCACCCAATTAAAAAATAATAAACAAATTTACAATAGTGCCACAATTTACATATGATATTCATAGAAGGAAAGGTTGAGGGAAAGAGAAACTTAGGAAGGAGGATTCAAATACTAGATGACTTGAAGGAAAGAAGAAAATTCTGGGAGCTGAAGGAGGAGGCAGAGAACAGGGCACATTGGAGGTTCTAAGTTTCACTGTAAAAGGGAATGGACCTGTCGTAAGACAGAACACCTAGTAAAAAAATTTGGATGTTGCTATAGCCACAACTAACAAATACAATAGCTTGGCAATTAAATCAGTCATGATATGCGTATTTGTACGATTGTAACTGTACTATTAGTAGCATAGAAACCTTTAGAGTCGAAGGCAACTGTGTTGTCTGATAGCTCATGATCTTAATTGATTTTTTATGTACAGCTGACAATTTTTGCACGCCCATCACAGACTCTACCTAGAAATATGAATGATGGACCCTGGGTATGGGAAGACTCCTAGATAGCTTGGTGGTCAAAGCATTGGCATACTAAGCCAAGGGTCCTGGGTTCATTTCCTCTGTCCAAGAGTCGTTTTTCAACTTAAAGAATATTGATTTAGAAAGCTTATTTCCAAATATCATTATTCCCATAGTAATAAGCCAGCTAAATAAATGTATCACTATAGCCAACTCTAAGAAATTATTCACGGTTTGTCCAAATTGAAACTCATTTAAAAAAAATTGCTTTTTAACCCTTTTGGTTTATATTAATAGTTTTTATTTATTAGATCATTTGTTATATTGCCTTAAAAAATAGGAGGAATAAAGCTTTCTTGCTTGATTAAATTTTTGTGGTACTTTTGCATTCATACCTCCTCCTTGTAAACTAAAATTTCTTTGACGCATTTTTTTAATAATTTTTTTTTCAGAGTGCACAAAATCGCCTATTGGTGAAAAATGGAAAGATTGTAAATGAAGATGGAATAATTGATGGTGATGTATATATCGAAGATGGAATCATTAAGTAAGTTTATTTTCATTCTAAATTTAAAAAAATATCCATAATTAATAATACTATTATATGTGTACAATATAATAAATAACATACTAACAAATACTTTCAAATTTAAGTTAATTTTTTTTTTCCATTTTGAAGTCTTAATATTGTACTATTTATGTTTTATTTAGCATAAAAATGAGACTGACATTGCTAAACCTAGACTATTTTAATTTACATACAGATATGCTTATATTAAAAGATTAATAAGAGTAATATTTTGAGGTTAGTTATAATTTTATTCAAAAACGTATATCATCAAAGGGACATGGTAAAATATTACCTAGAGCAGCCTTGGGTGAATTGCAGCCAGTTACATATTTTTATCTATATTTTATTTATCTAAAAAAATCACTAAAATTGCAGAATTAATATATTTTCTTCCTTTTTATGCTTTCTATGTAATTTTTTTAGAATAAATTGAGTCCACCAAAAATCATTCTATTTGGTGGCTCAATTTTATCATTTATTTCTCAATGCAGCCCTTAAGACAAAAAAATTTGCCCATGTTGATATGGAAGTAAAAAACTACCCGTGCTAGTTGTCATATGATCAAAGACATCAGTCCTTGTATAGCAGAGATTCTCTTAATGAGGCCTTTGTTTAAATTTTGACTGTGCATTTGGGATGGTTTTCCCATCCCTCTCCATCCTAGCACACTCACTTGACCTTCCTTATATCTACACTAATTAATTTGTTAATAACTGGGTGACCTGGCGGTCTAAGGGTAAGGTGTCGAACTTCTGTGCTGAGGGTCCGGGGTTCAATCCTCGGTCATAGCACAGATTTATCTGATTGCCAACCCCTTCCTTCACCTCTGACAAGACATATATTAATCACAACTTGTGAATGTGTGGATTCGTGGTTTGTGGATTAGTGGTTCGGATCCCACGTTAAACTCTAGATCTTCCATTTCATCTCACAATCACCCTACCATTACACATTAGCGCAAGTGTGTATAACCCGAATGGGTAGTAAGACGTGGTGCTAATAATAATAATGTTAATAACCATGGTATTATCTCTAATATAAAGGAAAGATCATGTCCTTTCTTCCGCATGAATTGATCAAACACTTCTAAACGTCCTAGAAATCTGAAATTTTGAAGGCAGATAGAGGGGCCCTTCTGTACAACCAAAAAGTTAACAAAAAGGGAAATTTCTTATTGGGGAACAGGTAATGGGGGAGTTTTTTTTGTGGGGGGGGGGGGGGTTTATAAGATAGAAAAATTCTATTGGGGAAGGTAGATAGTTGAAATTTGGTAGGAAGGTAGAGGTACTACTCCAAATAATCAAACAAAACCAACAACAAGCAAAACAAACTTTGAAATTTTAAAGTTGATGTTGATGATATGGTGGAAGGGGGGGTTCAAAACTTTCAAAACTACTTAATGGTAGTATAAAACTTAAACTTGGCAGGAAGGTTAAGAGACCACTCCAAATAACCAAAATTTTAATAATCTAATTTTTCTTAAATGGGAATCTGGGTAAATGGGAGGGGGGTATAATAACAGAAAACCACAATTTTGGGTGAAACAGAAAACCACAATTTTGGGTGAAACAGAAAACTAAAATTTGCCGGGAATGTAGTGGTATTTCTCCAAACACCTAAATAATTCTTAAATATTTGAAATTTTTGTGGGAGTTGGTGAAATGGGGGGGGGGGAGGGGGCAAAATTCCCCAAACTTATATAAAAACTTCTTCTTAGGGTCTTAGATGATATAGGCTATATTTGTCAGAAAGGTTTAAGAACCACTCCCAATACCCCCCCCCCCCCCCACCAAAAATAATCATAAACATAGATAGGTATTTTAAAATGTAACCGGCTCCTATTTATTTCTTGAACTCTGTTTCCTCAAAGAGTATGTTGTACCAACTATTATATTCACTTTAGGATACATACATTACTGAACACATTTAGAATTAAAATATAGGGCTGTAGGCCAATGATTAGCTAATTGAAACTAAAACTTGAAATTTTATTTTTATTTTGGTTGTATATTTTACAAATTTGTTTCATAGGCAAGTTGGTCGTAATTTGATAATACCTGGTGGCACCCGGATTATTGATGCCAGAGGAAAGTATGTAATACCAGGTAAGATTCAATTTTACTCTTTCTTATTTGAGTATATATGTTTTAATCTCCACTCTGTATGTCTTGAAATGTATACCTATATACATTTTGAAATGAGTTTCCTCATGCAAAATAATAGTTTTTTTAAAGTTATGTGAGCATTATTTCATTTAAAATTTATCCTTTTAAAATACAAGTATCTTAATCATTTTTTAAGATCAGTAAAATTAATGATTGGATATTGTGGTGAAAGTACTATGAATCTTAAAATACTATTAGTGTAATTTTAATTAATTTTTTCACTATACAAATGTGAATTTATTAAATGTATTAATTTTATAGTTATTAACTAAAAGTATTTTGTGTTATAGGTGGAATTGACCCTCACACTCATTTTCAACTAGAACTAATGGGGGAAACGTCTGTGGATGATTTTTATCAAGGAACTAAAGCAGCATTAGCTGGTGGCACAACAATGATTAGTAAGAAAACTATTGCAATCTTCTTAAATATAAATGTGTACCCACAAGGTTATCTGTATGAGTAGTTGATAGAGAAGGCCAGAATTAATACTGAATAACTCTATCAATGATTTCCTCAAACTACTTAGATAAAATTTATAAAAACATCCTATTATATTCCAATCTTTAGAATCTACCTAGGATTTTATTTTGAATGCACATGGAAAAGTAAAATAAACTACGGTTTCTTTAGTATTTAAATATAGACAAATAACATTACTATAATTTTTATCTCTATATGAAAGATTAAAAATTATACTATTCCCAATTTGCAGTTGACTTTGTAATACCTAAAAAAGGAGAATCTTTATTGGAAGCTTATGAACGATGGCGACAAATGGCAGAAGAGAAAGTATGCTGTGACTATGCATTACATGTTGCAATTACCTCATGGTCTGAAAAAGTAAGTCTGATATCTACTTATTGTATTATAATTGTAAAAAAGCAAGACAATATTATTGAAAGAGTAATGTAGAAACTGATAGTGGGCGTTCTTTTACAAATAATGTTTTTAAATATGTAAAGGTTTTTGTTATAACTTAAATAGATAAATATTTACTATAGGTTTTTTTTAAAAATATCTTATTGTATAACAAAGGGAAGATGATTAAATTTTATTTTCAGCTTTTGTGTAGTTTGGTCAACTAATTATTTGATATATTTTCTAAAAACATTATCAAGTTTTGAACTTTAAAATTAAATATGAATAAACAGCAAAATTTGTCAATTTACCACAATATTATTCAATTACTCTTATATCTATGAAATAATAATATATAAAGTGCCTAGTAAATGAGTTTATATTTTAACTACTAGTCACTTATATTTTTTACAGAGCGCATTACTTTTCTAGAGAAATTGGTCGTTTTTTAATTTATTTTTTTATTAATCAATCAAACATGTTTTATTACCTATAAATGGCACAAAGTTTGCTGACTAAGCTGCAAAGATTCTTTCTGGTTTGTTCTAGAATAAGTAACCTTTATAGTTGATGTATTAAACATTCCCTTTTATTAATATTATTATTGTTATTATTATTTATTGTTAATCATTATTATTATTGTTAATCATTACTAATCATTATTATTATCATTATTAGCACCGCGTCTTACTACCCGTTCTGGTTATACACACTTATGCTAATGGGTAATGGTAGGTGATTGTGAGATGAAATGGAGGACTTACAGTTTAATGTGGAGTCCGAACCACAGTAGAGGCCTGGCATTCCTCACATTCAAAAGTTGTGATTAAGACACGTCTTGTCAGGGGTGAAGAAAGTGTTTGGCAATCAGCATTCCCTTGTAAAGATCCTTCTTAAGTGAAGCTGAAGTCTAGCAGCAGTCTTCTAGGTGAGCGTTCTTCAAACTGTGCTCTGCGAAGCCCTTCGATTTCACTGTAGTTATCTAGGCTGTGTGAGGCAATTTTAGAATATTCTTTGTTTTTAATACTTTAAAATTGCATCAGTAATAAGGATTGGCAATTTTTCTCAAATTTGAGTAAAGGACATTTGCCAAAATGTGATGTTTTTCGTTTGTTTTATACGTTTACGCTTGTAAAATATATCTGGCATTATTGAATGTTCATAATTTTTGTGTAAACAGTTTTATGAGGGCTCTAGCATATATTTTTTCTGGTGCAAGAGCTCATTATGTCTAAAAAGATTGGGAACCCTGTTTTAGAATATTTAGATTAACTAATCCCAATTAGGAGAAGGTGTGTATTGATATCGTGGAAAATAAATAAAGAGTAACATGAAAAAAAGTTAAGTTGAATTTGATGAGGAAGTGTAAAAAAATGTTATTGCATGTAGATATATAATTCATAATATTTAACTTAAAAGTTAATTTCTGCAACATTTTGAGTAGTTATGTAAAACTTTAAGAAAGGAAATTATTAAAACATCACAACATTATTTAACTGCCTCAAGCTTTGTTATTTATAATTCATATTGATGGTCTATTTAAATAAAATAAGCCATTCCAACTAGAAACTAATAATAAACTATTATTAGTGATCATAATTTCAAATTAAATATTGCCCATCTTATATTAAAATATTGACATTGAAATAGAAATTTTCACTTTCAGAAGGGCATTTTGGAAATACAAAGGCTTTGTGAATTATCGGGCAATAAATGCAAGATAACAAAAAGTGATGCACTTAAAAACAATACTGAAAAGCTTTTGCAGCAATCATCAAAAATTTACTTGCCTTGCTCTCAACGTGCTTAAAATGGCTACAGGCCTTATTTTAAAAACAATAACTGAGGTTGAAGAGTGAAAGAAAGAAGTGAGGTTAGAAAAGCATAAGAAAATTAAATAAAGCATATATATAAGATAATTGAATGATAAATGGATGAATGGAAGCAGATTTTAAAAAGCAAATTCAAGGGGAGAGAGAATTGTGACAAGCTCTTTGATCGCTCTTAAGAGTAGGGATGGGAAGGATATTTCTAGCTTGAGCTCTTTGTGGATAAGTAACTCGGCATAAATGTGAGGGATACTTTCTGGGTACATTCTCTAAGCTTCAGCATCTAAGGTAGTGAGTGATAGCAGTTCTGACAGATCCTCACAAGTTTTCCTTTAATCTATGAATAAGCTGGTCTTGTGTTTTTGGTCATAGTTATCATTTTGCAGTAATGACGTTGCATCAAAGCTTGTTAGACACACTTTTTAGTGGTAACAGGAAAACAGCCTGTCCTGGTTGTTTGTTTCATGTCTGTCTTTATTGTGTATTTGTTTGGTAACCAAACTATAGCAAATATTTATTTATTCTATACATTTCTTATTGTGTTGCACAGTTTAACACTTTCTACATGTGACAATAGCTAATATGCTTATACAGAATATCATTGTGTAGTGAGATGATTAGCAAGAGGTAAACCTGATTTGGTTGTCACATGTTCCAAGTTGTGAGTCTCACACTAGTCTGGGTTGTAATGGTAAGGAGATTGTGACTAGTCCTTATCAGGTGTAGGGTCTACTGAAAGTGGTTTAGCCTAATTGATTTTAACTTTCCTTCCATGCAAATGCTGATATATTCTCTAAATTATACCTTTCTCATTTCTTCCCTATTAGTGTAAATATGTTAATAACCCAAAAGGTACCAAAGACAGTATAGAATGACTCATGGAGGCGGTACTTTATTTAATTGTTTACTTGTTTATTATTTTACCATTTATTTTTATCATTAATATGTTGCTTTATTTTCTAGTTTGAGCACTTGCAACAAGGTATAACTGATTTCTACTATTCTAGGTAAAAGAAGAAATGGCATTATTATGCAAGGAGCATGGTGTCAACTCTTTCAAAGTATTTATGGCCTACAAGGATATGCTAATGTTGAGGGATGGAGATATATACCAAGTGTTCGACAAATGCAGAGAATTAGGGGCTATTGCACTTGTACATGCAGAGAATGGTGACATTATTGTAGAGGTTAGTAAAATACATGAATTAATCAAGTGGTGTTTGTTATTTGTTACAAAATTAAAGGAATACATTTCTAATTTAGAGTTTTATGGTTTAATAAAATAACCAATAATATGTTAAAATGTATTGTTTTTATTTAAAACAATACAATGTATTAAAAATAAGTATCTTATTTTAGATTTTTGGCTTATATTTAAGGTGAATCTGCTGAAATAAGCCCTAAAGTATTATCTATACATTAAAGGAATGTGTGTTTAAAGTATTACTCCCTATGTCTTCTTCTCAGTAATATTTTTTAATGCTATTTATTTTACCTTGCGTGATAACATATACATCCAAACAATGTGTAATAATCATTAATATAAAGAAACTGCTGGTATTAATACTTACACAAACTGTTATACTTTTGTGTAGGAAATACTAAACTAGGGCTGCACACCATCATCAAAGCCAATCCACATCTAATTGAAATACCGCCTAGTAACTAGATTCACTTAAGGAATTTCTTCTAATGGATTTACAACCTTCTTTGAATAAATTTTTTGTTGCTGGAAATATTTTTTTATATTAAAGCTAGACACACAAGCTATTAACAATGACTTAATTTAAGCGATAGGAATATGATGGAAGCCTAGAGGTTGTACTCATATTAAATATTAAAATGGAGAGAGGATGGGAAAATCAAAGTGAAAATAACTGTTGGAAAACCACCATCAGTGCACCTATTTGGAATTCGTAATGGTGACTAAGTTCAATCAAATTAAAATTTCTTACACTGCTTGGCCACAACATTAGCTTTTTTTTTTACAAACATTGACACTATACATTTTAATATCTAGACTGAACCTGTTTCGGTGACCGCATGGTCTAAAGTGTCACACTAGCAAGACAGACTGCTGCTGAAGAGATAGAAGTTTGAATCCTGGTCGGGTGTACTGAGGGTGTTTATTCTTAATTGGGTTTCTCCTATCCCTACACTCAAATGCGTACACACTTATAAATTCAACCTAACTCATCCTTAACCCATTAATGTAATTAAATATTCTAGCTATTAATATATGTAAAACAAGAATAGTCTAGATAAAAATTATGAATCCTTTATGCACTATCAAATTGATTGTCTCGTTTAGTTTGTTAGAAATAAATTTTCTTATCCAGTATGGGAAATTTATATTTTTGCCCACATACTGTATCTATGTAACATTAACATAGTATATTTTCACATGAACTAAACATATATTAGAGTAAATAGATTTTTTTTTCAACTTTTGAAAGTATATATTCTCATGGAGGTAAGTGAATGCTCATACAGATAATTGTAAATGAATATTGAAGCTCAGAAGATGGAAATGATCTCTAGTTACATATGTAGCCATATTAGGTATCATATTCTTAAATTTTATTAATGAAACCTGGACTAGGTAATGGAACCTGGAACCCTTGGCTTAGTGTACCAGTGCTTTACCACTGAGATAACCAGTAATCATTCCATGTTCCGGCCCATTCTTCCCTCATTCAAACGGGATAGTTACTAGATGGCTCACTTCTACAGCATTGATGCGCTAAGCCAAGTGTACCGAATTTCCCATGTCCAGGTGTAGTTTTTCAAATTTATGATTATTAATCCTTAGTCACGTTCTGATAGTACTAGTACTAAATATATAGGATTCTTATATAAGGGACAGTATATGATGGACACAAAAGTGACTAAAATTACATTAATTATATAGTCGTGTGTTATGCAGCTGCTACTTTTGATGGATAGTATCATTACTGAACAAATAACATTAATAGTATAGTAAAATGCTATCACTGTTGACCGCAAAAAATGTATTCGTATTTTCTAACTCTTTACTTATACCAGAAACCTACTAAACCCGTTTATTCTGGTATTTAAGTCATGTGTGAAATATAGCATTTAAAGTTTTCTGGGAATATTCATCTGAATACCCCTTTAGAAGTTTTAAAAATAAAATAGTTGAAGACCTCATTTATTTTTAAGTGGAACTTTAGGCTCTTCTAAAAGTTGACAATTATATGGCAGTAATACATAAAAACTATATATTAAGACATTTTGTGTGTGGGTTTGTGTTTGTGTTTGTGTATGTGTGTGTTATGGTCAAAGCCTGAAACCAGCCACTTCGCGAATTGGCCCGACCCTTTCGCACATTGGCCAGCTAGTCGTCAAATTTTGAAATATATATATGGGGGAAAATTTAAATATGCATTCTGGCAATATGCAATGGCAATATCTAGAACTTGCCGGCCAAAACCAGAACTGCTAGTATTTTATTATATATTTCATGCTTTGGCTGATTTCGATGGCCAAAGCTATAAGTGGCTGGTCATTTTGCAGACTGGATTGACTTCTGGCTTTGACCATGACACACATGTGTGTATGCACATGCACACACACACAATTTCTAAGAAAGATACACTTGAAATAAAATGCTACTTTTAATGTTATTTAAATTAATATCCTAATATTTTCCTAGATATCCTAATAATGATATTACTATTACAATTGTAGATTTTGTTTTACATCCAATACCTTTTCCAGCCTGTGGCCTGGGTCATTTTTTTATTCAAGCCATATATTTTCCATTACCGACTTGCTAGGCCTGTTGTAGCTTCTTATGCCTTATAATCTAACCTAAGACTAGGACAGGCTCAACATCCAATACCCGGCCCACTGTGAAAGGGTAAACCCACTTTTCACCGATGATAAGTTGTTTGGCCATGCCAGGAATCGAACTCGGGACCTTTAGCTAAGTAGACAGACATGCTAACAACTGAGCTAAGGTGTTGTATTACAATTGTAGATGAAGCTTTGTTTTATTATCTCTGTTATTGCAGATATATAATGGTGATTTGTAAAACTTGTAATGTTGATGGATGGATCTAGATATTTGTTGATTTTGACTAGGTCATATTGAATTGCACTCAAGTTTCTAAAGTTTACACTTATTATTAAATTGCCAATATAGTTTACAACACATTATTTCATATCATTGATTAATTAATTATACTTTTAAGTAAAAGTATCTAATAATTAGTACTGGAATTTTAAGCCCAAGATTAAAGATCTACAATTTTTTAGTAAACTTTGTTTCTTAGGGCATTGCCGTATTTCAACTTTATAGCTATAGCTAGGAAGCTAGAACAACAAGCCACATTAATTATATTGGAGACTTAAAGTTGCTCACATTTAAAACCAAGTTGGTGTTGCTAGTCGCTGGTTGCATGTTATGGCCACCCTAATATATAACAAGGATTTGCGTTCTGGCATCCAGGTTGCAAGTATGGGCTCAGCCATGACAAATAGGGCATACAATTTTTTTTAAATATTAAATGCCCACATCATTAGACACACAAACAAAACATGATGCTCTCCTAGTCTGGTTTGCTAGTTATTGTTGGGGTGTTGGGATTTGAATCCTGGTGGAGTGTACTGACGGTGTTTTATCCTAAATGGTTTTCCACTCTCACTCCAACAAAATAACTCTCTAGCTCTGTCTTTGGTATTTTCCACACAGAAATGACCCTCATAAAGTAATGTGAGCATTCTCAACCTTAGTTTACTTGGCACAACAATTCTGGCATTTAAGAACAAAAGTTCATCTTCCACAGGAAGATCACTCTGCCCTGGCATATGACAGAAAACCATTTAATTTAATGTAGGGTGTGTGTTCCGTGTGTATAATAAGAAGGAGCCACATTCCCCAAACCCTTTGCCTAAACTACCATCTGAAAAACTTCTTGCTAATGTTCTTGAATTTGGGGGTCTGTAATATCATGTCATGATTGGCTATTTTTCTAGGTGGTTGGAGGTAGTAGCATTGCACACTTAACAATCTTTTGACAAAATAGATGCTCTCAAATTTTTTAGCACATGTGGAATTCCCCATGTAATAATAGCGGGTAATACGATATTTATTTCACGAGTGCCATACTTTTCCCAGGAATGTGATTTTGAATTTAGGAGATAGAGCAAGCCCTCATTACCCAGAGTCTAATGGGTTAGCTGAAAAGGGGGTTGACATAGGTAAGCGAATTCTCAAAAAAGAGTAAGAAAGAATGAAATAAATACTGTCTGTATCTATTAGCATATCCCAACAAACCTCTCTCAGGACTAGAATTCTTACCATTTCAATTGTCAATGAGTCATAAAGACATGTATACCAGTTTCCATTGCAAATCTGCTTCCCAAGACTACCCTATGTGAACAAACAACTTGTTGCCAAACAACGCAAAGTAAAAACACATTATGACAAAAGAGCTCCTTGTAAGCTTGTTGGTTTCAAAGATGGTCAAACAGTTGTTATGCAAAAAGGTAAAATATGGGAGCCAGATTTGATTTTGCATAAACATGAGGTTCCTCGCCCACACATAATAAGTGACAAGAGGGGTAATGTACTGCATAGAAATAAAAAGCATCTGAGTCAGTTTAAACATCAGCCTCGACTAGTTCAGCAGTTTAATACTGATTACCAAGTGTGATTACCAGATACAGTGGATGGTTCTAATGGCACTTTGAAGGATATTAGCAATAAAACTCACTATGAGCCCCATCCTAATGCAGATGAACCTGCTATGGATAATGCAGCTATGAATGAAGACAGAAGAACTGCATCTGTTGATAACACAAATGATGTGAATGGTAATGATAAATGTGTGGTAACTAGACGTGAATAGTGCATTATAAAATCTAAAAGATATCAATAGGGAGGAGGTGTTAATTATTGTACCAAGGAAGTTTATTTAAAACATGGTTGGCAACACAAATAACGTGAGTGTGTTTTGGAGATACATTGTGCAATGTATAGTGATGTTATCAGAGCGTGGAACATTGCCGGTGGTCTTGAATCTAATGTGCTTATTATGAGCATCAAATAAAACATAATAGGACATGAAACATTAATTACATAGTATTACTCATATTATTAAGATGAATAACTGCGAAGCAACAATGTCAATTGCCAAAATCTTTTATTTTATAACTTCTTATATCAATTTTCCAATTCAGAGTTTTTGACCTTAATACCAATATTTTGTTTTACGTAGCTGATTATTTGCTAGAATATTTATTGCATACCTGGGCTGGGATAATGAATGGTCTGCAGGTCATGATGAATTTACACACTGTGCTATCAGTAGATTTTTTTTTCTTCTTCTCAACATAGTGAATTCTTGCTAAATTACTATTTTATTTTATATCTATCACTTCTCTAATGTCAACAACCTTAAATCGAACAGATAAAAAACACTACAGTCTAAGCAAAATTGATAAGATTCACAAAATACAGGAGAGAAACTAAGCTCATGTCACATAGTCTCTTTATGCAGAATACAATGGTGATGTTTGAATGTCACTGTATACAGGTGCTTGGTCTGTTCCTGTGTAACAATAACCTACTCATAAAAATGGGATTATTTTTAAAGTTAATTTACCTGTATTTAGTCAGAAAGAGATTATAGAAAATTATAGGTACATGTTTGATTCCTTACCTACAAGATGTACCAATAACTCAAATAGTAAGATTGGCACTTGGTCATTGTATGCATAACATGTCCAAATAAAAACTTCAGTATTTAGATTTTTTCGTTGATTGCGGGTAGAAAATTCCAGATTCTGTGACATCTGGAACAGTGGTGTATTGCTAAAAAAAGAAGTACCGGAACGCACCATGTAACAAGAATGATTTTTGAATACACTTGTATATAATAGGCAGAATTTGTACACATTCAAATCCCAAATACAATGGAAATAACTTCAAAATGTAAAAGTGTGTACACATGTAGAAAATGACAAAGGCTGCACCATCCATTATAGGCCTATTGTCTCATATGTTTTACTAGAACTTGAGTGGGTGGCCCGTGGTAGTAAATTATAAACTGTAAAACATGCATGAATAGTTGGAGACAAGGGGTGATTTAATAAGTAAGAAGAAACTAATAATTAAAACATTTGAGCATTGCATTTAAGAATAATAAAAATGTCACTTCTAAGTTATGACTTACATAACTGCATGGATGTAATTAGGCCATAGGCAAAACAATGTTTAGTTTATATCCTTAAAGGAATTCTCAAAGTTGATCTACTGGACATTCTGTGTCCTTGTCTGCTTTTATCTGGGTATCAGTTGCTGAGCTATGATTCCTCTGCCACTTGCGAATGTAATTGTCTGGTTTTCAATGTTCAATCGGAGGTCCGTGAAGTTTGATGAACATAAGATTTGACGCATGGCTGATTAGTAATCTTGATATAGTATCCATAACTATAAGGGTCATAGGGCTAAAGCCTCTTTCACATTTGGAAGAGCTGCAAGGGATAACTTTTGAACAATTAATAAGAGGAATCAAATTAGATGGAATATTTTGTCCGCTATTGTCCAGGAAGTCTCTGTAGGCCGCTAGCGTCCTCGAAAATACCAACCCAAAGCGGCTGTATAGAGACTCTATTTCAGTTTGTCCATAACCTGGGTGTATTTCTGCTGGCCATTCAATAGTTTCTAGAACAGAAAGCTCTGAAATTATGTCAGCCTTACTGGGAATGTTGTTTATAGAGCCTGGTTGTGATCGATTTGAGTTGTGTGAAGAGGTTGTGGGAAATAAGCGACGTTTCAGATTGTGTATGATGCTGGTTAAAAACTGAGAGTGACTAACAGAAAAAATATTATCAGTCAAGTTTTACTGAGCAAAATTCAATTTCCTTTACTGCATTCTCTGCTTCCAAAATATATCTACCTTTAAGTTCCTCCATTGAGTCTGGTAAGCGTATGGTGCGATGAACTAGCTTATCAGCATGAACAATAGTCATATTGTCTCTGGAGGGACTCTGAAAGAAGTGAGAGTTTGGATAAAACATCATGCATGATGACAAATTGTTTCGATGAAATACATTTGTAAAGCCCCTTGAATCTGTCTTGGTCTGACTGCGAGTTGTTTGTATCATTACTTGTAGACTCAAAGTGACAATACAGATATCTATAGCTTTTCCAAACTGCAGAAATAGCTCAAAACGAAATTGAAACCCACCTAACTCCCAATACAAGACTGATTTTCTTGATCTCTTCGTTTAGCGTCAATGCACACTTTTCAATTTCACTTCGGTTTTTGGGAAATTGGATACATAAGAGTTCAATTGCTTCATAAATGTACGGAAATTATCAACGCCATGCACTTCAGAAATTGCGTCTCCAACTGACAATTCAAATCAATTGATAAGGCATGGATACTGCAAACGAAATTAATTCTTTATGAATTCATAACTGTTAACTGTAATTCACAAAACTTATTTTATAACTTTAAGACTTAATTTATCTTCATGCTTCTTTAATTCCGTTTGCAGTATCCATGAGTATGGTACCATAGTACCGAAACATGTCGGAATGAAGTAATCCAGCCTCTTTCCAGTGCTGGATATCATAAAGGAATAATGAAACAAGGAAACAAATAAGACTTAGATCATTCCACAGCTCTTAATTACGTCATTAAATTTGTTTGGCAGATGATAACCTTAAAATTTTATTCTTTTATTTCACAACATATTTGGACTTAAAGCATTGTTTTTGTAATAACATTTTTTAACATGTAAACATATATTTTAGACTTTTCATCAACTCATGTATGGTCTAGTTGATGATGCATTATTAATTGTATATAAGTAAATTCAAATTATACATTTTGACTTGTAATTTCACTTAATACATCTACCAATTTAGCAACTGTTTAATCTCTGAATTTAATTTTTTTATATATATTTCTAGAGCAATCTCTCTAAGTCTTAGCTTTTAATTTATCATAATTTTCATTTCCAAACCTCATAGTCATTCATGTGTTTATATGGTTTATCAAACTATTTATAATATTATAAAAAATAATATTTTTTTGTGCCCATAGGTTCATGAATTTTAACATCCAAGCAATAAATTGTACACAAATATTTAATTATACTTACTGACTGTGATTGACTCAGGGTTTCTTTACCTGAAAGCTGGCCTTAGTTCTAAACCATGGGAGTGTATATTTGGATTGATTAGTTTTTAATAGATTTCTTTGATGGTCATTATGTACCCTTTGCTTATCCTGAAAGGTAGCAATCTTGCGTGGTTCCACTAGGGCGCAGCTTAAAAGATAAGGCCATAGTAAATAATAATATTTCAAGTTAAGATTGCTACCTTTTCGGGTGAACAAAGTGCATTGCTCAATTTTGTTCTGAAGATTGTAATTAGTGTAATGTATTAATGTTTCCAAAATAATTTTTCAGAATGCAAAAAAATTACTTGCTTCGGGTGTGACTGGACCTGAAGGTCATCCATTATCTCGCCCAGAGGAAGTGGAAGCAGAGGCTGTGTATCGAGCTTGTGTCATTGCAAAACAGGTGATTGATTTAAATTGTTGCAACCAATCACCACAATTAATTTTTCTTCAGTATTGATACTAGGAATTGTGATGATTGATGACTACAGTTTGCCTTAAAAGTTATTACACTAACGTTCTCTAAATGTACAATCCTTGAAGCTGTTATTAATATCTATTGGTATTTATTTTTTGTTTTCAAAAGAGATTTTAAAAAGGCTCTGATCTATAGTATATTTGGAATTCAAATTAAATTAAATCAAACTACTCATAGTAATAAGTCAGACACCTTGGCTCAATCAATGTGTGTCTGCCTATTAAGCTAATGGTCCCCGGTTTGATTCTCGATATGGCCAGAATATTTATAATTGTTGGAATTTGGGTTTCCCCTTTCACAGTGATGAACTAACAGCTATAGGGCTGGGTGTTGTGTCTGTTATAGATTGAAGTTAGTTTATGAGACATATGCGCTGATATAATCAATTGGTTCAGAAAGTCCACTTTAAATACATCAAAAAAATAATTTAAAAACATAATATTTCTTACAACTTAATGGCTCTAGTAAATATGCTCTAATCTGCAATATTTTATATACATTTCTGAAATAAATAAAGTACAATATATTTGGAATTTTCGCAGATTAATTTCTAATATCTTTTCTGATTGTTAAAAAACCATACAATATAGGGTTGAGGGATATTGAAATTATTTTGATAACTTTCTCGAAACTAAATATTATTATACTTACTTACCATCTTATATTTAAATAATCATAAATACTAAAGAATATTGGACTAAAATAATATTCAAGATCTAATTACATCATTTGATATACGATATTCTGTAACTATATTAAATTTTCTTTTAAATACCATAGCTAGATTATCTAACATAAATCTGATCAAGGTCAAACACAACAAAATGTTTATTTTAAAACTTTGCCTTTAAATAAACATTTATACCTTCATTTTAAAAGATGAATAAACCACCTGAATTGATTGAAATTTTTGAGTAATAGGGTTATCCCAACTTTATGTTATGTGTCGGTCTCTTTTGGAAAATATCAAAATAAAATACATGCCTTAGCATGTAATAAAATCATGAATTGATAGAACAATTCCAACCAAGATTCTTAAAATCAATATTTTTATTGGTCATTACAAAAATGGCACTTTATAAAGAGATATTCCTTTAGATGAGTTTTATATTGTTTAAAGTTACACCATGATTAAATATAAAATATCCTTTGGAAATCAAACTATAGTCCCTTCTAATGTTAGACCAATATTTCTTTAAAAAGGGATGTGTTTATAGCAAATCTTATTAGTTTTAAGAACTCACTAATAGATTAAATTTTTTAGCTGGATTCTTTAATTTCTTATTATTACTTGGTTGATAGAAACATAATATTTATACAAGGTGTCCAGTGACCTGTAAAGCAGGTAAAAGTAAGGGAATTTTATCACATTTCTGGAATACACAACTTTTATTTAAAATAGTCAAAATAACGTATTTCATCCAGTTAATACGCAACTTGAATCTAGTTTATTACAATTGTCCCTGTTGAGCATACTAATACTCAATTCTCAAGAAAAAAATGTGATTTTCTTGTTGTCTTTTCGTCCTTCTAACGCGCATTTTTAGCCAAAGTTTAGTCATGGCTATACACATATGCAAGAATTTAATTACATTATAGGAAGAAGAAACTCAAAAGAATGTCTCACTACAGTATTAAGCTGTACTGATGTAAAGTGATCCTTTAATTTATCAATATGATCTAACTTAGATAATACTACACAGTACACCATTGCTTTACACTGAAATTTTTTAACAACTACATAGTGACACAATTTCAGAATGTGTGTCTAGTAATAGTATTACTGTGAATTTCAGTATTAATAAAATAATGTTTGTGTTATATATTCACTGGAAAAGTCGAGAAATTAAAAAATATTGCTAAACTAAACA
Source organism: Timema podura (assembly GCA_033556935.1). Taxonomy (NCBI): domain Eukaryota; kingdom Metazoa; phylum Arthropoda; class Insecta; order Phasmatodea; family Timematidae; genus Timema; species Timema podura. Next base: position 86,877,573 of record JAVRXN010000010.1, on the reverse strand, counting down.
CCCTGTTTTTTTTTTAAATTTAGCATGGCGTCTTACGACCCGTTCGGGTTGTACGCTTAATTACTAGTTACACTATTGGGTTAGAAATTGGGAAGGTTGAATTTAGAGGAAGTGAACCTGCATTTGCGTGGAGGGAGAGTGGAAAACCATTTAGGGAAAACCACCCCCAATTCACCTGACTGAAATTTGAACCTCGACCTCCCTGTCCTTGGCAGTATAGCTCAACACACAACTAGCATATTAGCTAACTACGCGACCGAGGTGGGTAACACCCTGTTATAAAAATAATTTCTCATATGTAAATTACCAATATTTGATAGTTTAGTATTTATATTTTGTCAAATAAAGGGTGAATTGAATTAATCTTACGACATTTTAAGCCAGTTTATAGTAGCTCCACCAAAACACATACAAATTCTCATATCTCTATTTTATTCCAACTACGGCAATGACACACATATACTTCATTTTTGTTGTTGATACTGTTGAATTTGGTTAAGTTTGAATATTCATATTAATAATTAGATAGAATATTTCCTTTCCACTTTTATTTGACAATTTATGGAATTAGGTTGTTCTTGATCTCTGTTGTTGCTGGGAGTTATTTAACCCTAATTTTCCAATAGTCTGGTAAGGTCACGTAAATTTTCACCGTAAATGGACTGTTCATCTATTCATTTACACAATTTTATACATGGTACATACAAAACGCATATATACATAGGTGCCGGTAATCATATATGAAAATTGAAAAGGTAGAGTAGTTATTAAGGTAATTTGAAATAAAAAAAAAACTTAATAAACAAATTTGTGACTTATCAAGTGTTAACCGGCAAGAAGTTGTGCTATGTATTTCATATGTTATTTAGCCATTTAAAATGTTAAATCAAAGTCTCAAAAGCAAATAGGTATTTTTTTCCTAGCTTCCTCTCACTAACATTTTTGAAATAGAAAGCTATTTTCAGAATAAAGTTAAAACAAATTTGATAGGTGTTGTCTCATGCCTGTGAACAGGAATGGTTTTTAATAATGTTCATATTTATTTGGCAATTAGAAATAAATGATAAGATTATTATTATTATCTTGGTTATTATTTTTTATTCCCTTCTCCTTATTTGATAAAAGATCATCTTCTGACAACAACATTTCGGTGATGTTACACCATCTTCAGGTCTCATTTATAATAAAGATGATTTATTTTAATCCATACTATTGGAAGATCTTCCATATAACACCTCAAAAATTCACAAACTTTCCAATAGTATAGATCTCATTGATCTCAAACTCAAATTAGTCGAAAGACCATATTTATGATCTTGGTGCATGCTGCGAGCCATAACCTAAAAACATGTTAGCTTTGATTTATTCTCTACTTTTTCTGCACCACGTCTTACTACCCATTTGAACTATACACATTTTAATCATGCTGGTCTGTAAGGGATGAGGAAGGTAGAATATATAGAAAATATATCCACATTCGCATGGAGGGAGGGAAGGAAATAAACAATTGAGATAAAACAACCCTCAGTGCATCTGGCCAGGATTCAAACAGTGACCTCCCTGTCATCGGAAACCCTGACCAAAATAGCCTGACGTTTGAACTGCATTCCCACCGATGTTGTTTATTTATTTGATGTTGTATATTTAAAATCAATAAATACACAACTAAATCATTTTAAAACTCATATTTCCAAGAGGTTTATCTGGGCCAGTGAAATCCTTAAAGCTGTGTTATTTAAATTGTGTAGTTACATAGTCATAAAATAGGCCTAGATTATTTAAAATAATAAAAAAGTATGCCTGAAACGGCTCTGTTTTTTATTCACAGTAATGTCAATTTTAATGGCCTATTATATTTTCATTCATTTGGGCTCACTTGTGCCACTGACACACTATGACTGGAGAACCAAAAACAGGTACTAGCAACAGTTATTTTCACAAAGTCACAGTGAGGAGAATGCCAGCTGTTGCATAAAGAGGGAGGTTTGTATTGGCTAACAACTGTTAACCAATACTATCATTAACCTGAAGAGGTAGTAAAAACATGGTGCTAAAAAAATACTAACATTAGTATACCTTACACCCTAGTATACCTTCCATCCTCTGAAACAATACACCTCCCTAACAGAGTGAGAATTGCAACTCGTAAGTAAAACAGAAAAGTAGTCACTGAATTCTTGCTTTAAAACAAGAAATAATCTAAAAACTATTATTTGTGTGGGTCAGACAGTGATATTAAAATGTTGCAGATAAACATTCTAGTCAGATATGTCTCATGGGCCATGAGTTTGTAAATCCTGGCCTGGATGAATGGTTCTCTTTATGTGGGTTATCATTTTCAAAGGAAATTGCTCTAAAGTGAGATATAATCATGTTTTTTTAAAGGCCGACCATCTTACACAAGCTTTCATCCGAGTAGCAAACTCACAAATGATTAGTACGAACATGCCTTACTTTTTCAAGTCTTCAAGCTAGATGTGTTACTAGTTAATGCTTTTCATCATTCTTCCTGGAACTCGAGGCTTAGTATCGCCCTAAACAGGTGAACCAATATTTTTTTCACTGTTTTCAAATTATCAAACTTCCCCCGTAGGTTTATTCAATTTGGTCTTTATTTACCCTTTCTGCGCTTTGTGGAGCTGAATGTGACTTATAGACGAAAAAAATCTTTTGTTGAACCCTAGAAAAAGGTTTTGCTGAAGAATTTACTACCTGCTGATGAGTAAAGGTATTCCTTCCAATACGTGAACATGAAATTATCCGCTCTAATGTTGGGTGGGTCTTTTCCCACCAACTTAATGATCTTAGATCAGTTATTGTAGTAATGATTTCTTCGTAATCTTCATGAACTTTCATCCTTTCATCTGGTTCATTTGAAGCAGGGTGAGGTATAGGGCATCCACTGCAGGAGAGGTGGTATCTGACAGCTAGGCAAAGCTACCATATATCCATTTGCCAAACGATATGAGTTATGTTGATTTGTTGATAATTTTGGCAGTCAGAACGTTCAACAAAACAATTTTAAAAAATTAATAACCATGTCCACATTATTGAAACTTGTACTTATAAAAATAACCATTTGTAATTTTCTTTTTTGTGGAAGCGGTGTGTGTGGGGCTCACCTAAAAATGCTTTTTAAATAAGTGCTTTTAAAATGCAGCATACTCTTCGGAAATCAAGATGGCAAACCGGCCAAAACCTGGGAGTTGATGATGTTATACAAACCATCTTGTCGCTGTGTTCATGTATTGTTTATGAAATTTTAAGTTTTATTTTGAAACTAATATTTTGAATGCTCTCTAAGTTATAAAAAACATTTTCATATTTTGGTAGCAAGCTATAACAAAATACAGGTGTAAATTAAATACATTTTAATTTATTATTTCATGTACTATAATATCTCTTGTTGTCACAACCGCAAAACAAAAAAAATAATAGTTTTATTCATTTATTTTGTTCTTTAAATAATTTTTGTAGCCACCAATTATACAGTAATCCTTAGGGGAGTATTATTAAAAGCATTTGAAAAGACTTTTTATTGTTATTATAGTATTAGCTAGCAAATAATAATAATTTCTGAATACTTTGACATGAGTAACTTACAGTAAATGTTTGCAATAAATAACTTCTGCTAGCTGTCAGATACCACCTCTCCTGCAGTGGATGCCCTATAGTCGTTCAATGCCCACAACACCAAACCTTCAAAGGAATGCCTCAATTTGATATTGAATTAACTATTAACCTTTTATAAACACCAGCTTAACCAGAACACTAGACGCAGAAAAACATGTTTATAATTTAATTATGGCTCGGGATGGCATGTCATATACACCAGAAACAAGTCTGTATCTTAAAAAAAGCACTGACAAAAATATATTTTCTATAGTCACTCGGCAAATTATAAACTTGTGGCTTACCCACAACTTCAGCATCAAAATCTGGCCACCACACACAATATCTTTTGAAGAGTTTTCTTCAAATAACTCTCTTGATGTTTTTTTAAACCATTGACAGAATAGTCTTAATAATAAGCCACTGGAAACACTTAACTACCCCAAAAAAGATACCCATAACCTGCTTCGGTTGCCATCTGGTCTAAGGCTGTACTTCGTATGTTGGGGAAGTCGGGGTTTGAATCCAGGTCTGTGTACTGAGGGTGCTTTTCCCTATATGTTTTTACACTCTTTCCACATAAATTAGGGTACACTTTCTCTAAATTCAACCTTCCTCATCCCAAATTCAAAGTGTAATTAGAAAATAAGTGATTGATACTTATGAAATTTTTGGTTTGACATATTTTGTTTAAGATGCTCTTATAATTTTTATTTAATGTTAGTATTTATGTATGAATTGATTAAGTAGTAATGTCTATAATTTTTAAGTTTTAGTAGTTAATTGCTTACATCTGAATTAAGATTATCTGTAAGAACTTTGAAAATGCAAGCTTGCTTACATTTTTAATTTTTAAATATATATTATACTATATTTTATTATTTATTTGGTAGTTAATGTGAATGATTACTGCTTGTATTTATTTTTTAAATTATTTTTTATTTCATCCTGCATGTTTTTTGTAGGTATCTTGCCCTCTCTATGTTGTGCATGTAATGAGTAAATTGGCAGCAAACATGCTTGAAGCTGCCAGAACAGATGGTTGGAAAGTGTATGGTGAGGCTTTGGCTGCTGCATTGGGCACGGATGGTAGTCATTACTACCATTCATGCTGGACCCATGCCGCATGCCACATTGTTAGCCCACCATTGCGTAATGACCCTTCTACTCCTGATGCTCTTATGGAGAAACTGAAGCGGTAAGTCCATAAGGATAGTTAGCATACAAATGTATTAATATATATTATTTTAATTTGTAAATTAATTTGTTTCTATAAAAAATTAGTTTGGTTATGTACATTCCTCTAACATAGTCTTATAGAATGCCCTTTTTATTGTATTAAAAAAAAGTTTTCATATACATGTTCATATTTTTAACGTGCAATAGGTTTATTAGCTTATCAAACTTTTGATTAAGTTTGAATTAAGTAAAATAAAAGTATGTGAAGTTCATTTAGACATATAATTATGATGGATAGAATAATTATGATGGATAGAGTTCATCACATATTGTGGTATTACATATTTATGAAGCAGTCTTAAATGAATTTATATTATTTTTTCCTAGTAGACCTATTTATATTAGGGCTTATTCAAGCTTTCAGCATCTTTCAATAATCTTTCTTAGGGCACATGATGAGTGTGTATTTCGAGGAATAGTATTGTAATAATATTTGTCTTGATTGAAGATGGGAAATCAACTTATGGGAAAACCACCATCAATTCACTATACTAGAATTTGAACCATAGACTTTTGATTCAGAATAAAGCTCACTAATTTTTTGATAATTTTTCCAGCTAAAGTAATTTTTCTTCATTCATACTTTTGAGAGCACTATACCTCAAAATAGTTGGTTTGGACACAACCCTAGGTAAAAATGAGGGTGTATTCGTTATTATTTATTTAATTATTTGTAGTCACATCTGACACTTCATTTAATGCCTACATTTTGCTAGGTAGCGATGGTTATAAAGTAGCTGTGAGCTTGCTAGTATACATTGGTTTTAACCATTCAATAGATTAGTTTTAATGTTGCATGTACAATTTATGTCAAGTAGAATAGAATAAGGCATGATATTTCTTACTCTTTGAATCCACACCTGAAGACTTCAGTAACAGAGGGTATACATAACACATTTAAAAAATATATTTGTGTCATTAGAATTTTCAAATTTAGTTTAGTATTAAATAATTAGTTATATCAGCATCATTATAAAGTCTTATTTTACACCGCAATATTGTTTGATTCATATATTAAACATAGTTGAACAAATAGTGGATTAGGCACTTAATTCATGTTAAAAGTAGATACATTTTTTTAATGTTTAAAAATATTCTATGTAAGCTATTGACCTACAAATAATTATTATTTATAAGGACACAACTGTGAGCAAAGAAAAAGTGACACAGCTCAATGATTTACAGTCCATTATGACAACTATGTCTATTTTTCAAATAATTATATTCTTCTCTATTCTTAAAGTACTTAAAATAGAGAATTAACATGTACTATGAATAACTGGAATAGGAAGAAAATGAATTTAACTTTTTAGTTTTTCATATGACTAGATTAACATTCTGCTGCAAATTCGAGGTGAACCTGAATAAAATTTAATCAGGAATTTTCCTAATTGAAACTAGTAAATACGGTATAGATAGAGACACCGATATTTCACGAGGCTTCGTGATTTGTTTTTTTACTAACTTTTATTTAGCACATTAAAATTGCCATAGAAACATAATTAAACATCATTGTGGCATTTTTTAGTGAAAATATTAACGCGAAATAAAATCTATTCGCGAAATTGACGATTTGGCCATTTAAACGCGAATTATGGTCATTTTTTTTCTATTTAAACGCGAATAAATAATAAAACATTGCTGACATCGGAAACTATTCTAAGACTTGGACAAAAAATAAAAATAATACCAACTGAACCAATATAATTTTCTTTCAAAAGAAAATTAATTTCCCTCATCCAAAGACTTGCTTTAAAAAGTGTTAAAACTGGCTACTACAATGGCCATATTGGGTGCCAAGGCAAGTATTTAAAGAATTAGAGGCAAAAAACAACGCCATGTCTAAGCTAGAGTGAGATCTCTCTACACTCATATCTTTGGCTTCCTGGTGATGTCACTACCATCAAGGTCGTTAGATATTGACATTGTTTTAGTAAGATCATTTTGTTTTTAACCTCTCCTCTATTTATTTAATATTTAAACATGCCTAAAGTTTTAAGTATTTTTGAAAGAGAGCGTGAGTTTGGAAAAGAAGGATTTTATATATTTGATAAAGTTAAAAAAATACTGATGTGCAAATTGTGCAACACACGCGTTGACTGGTTCAGAAAAGACACGTGTTTGAAGCACATTAATAGTGCTTTGCATAAATGGAAAAAAAGTAATGTTTCTGAATCATAAAAACAAGCAACCCTTGAAAATTCTCTAATAAAGTCTAAAAACTCAAAAGAAGACCACAAATAATTCATTATGGATACCGGTGACCTGGTGGTCTAGGGGTAAGGTGTCAGACTTCTGTGCTGAGGGTCCGGGGTTCAATCCTCGGTACCGGCACAGATTTATCTAATTGCCAAACCCTTCCTTCACTTCTGACAAGGTGTGTACTAATCACAGCTTGTGAATGTGAGGAATGCCAGGCCTCCACCGTGGTTCGGATTCCACGTTAAACTGTAGGTCCTCCATTTCATCTCACAATCACCCTACCATTACACACATTAGCGTAAGTGCGTATAACCCGAACGGGTAGTAAGACGCGGTGCTAATAATAATAATAATAATAATAATAATAATTATGGATACCACAAAAACATTTATGGAAACCAATATTCCCATTGAAAAACTAGATCATCCTTCTATGTGACGTTGGATGGATAAATATGTGAAAGGTAACCATTTTGCAAGATTTTTTAAAATTTCTTTTATTATTTAAAAATCAAAAGCAAATAAGGACCTATTATTTTCCGAATGACAAAATAGCGTTCTTTTAACACTTTTGATTATTTACTAATTTATCAAAAAAATATATGAGATAGAAATGTTGGATTTGGGTTGTTTTTAAGATGTTTATCTTTAAGTACAAATAGTGAAATAGCCTAATAAATTAGTGTATACACACTTTGTCAACCAACATAGCCTAATATTAGTTCTATCAAAAATTAGTATGCCTACAATTCGGTTTTAGGTGGAGGAGACCTCCCTTAGGCAGAAACTATAAGAAGTGTTTGGATCCCAGAAGTAAACCAAAGTCAAGAAGATAATATCAAGAATAATGAAAAAATCAGCAAGTTGTAATTCTTTGTGATGAGACAACTGATAGGAAAGGACAGTGTGTTTTTGTTATTTTGTTGAAAACATTACGTGCTGATTCGAAGCAAAGCTTGTTTGTTGGTGCAGTTAGGGTTTTGCAGAACGCTTCAGCAACTGAATGTTCACGGGTACTTGTGGACACCATCACCAAGTATGAGATTCTTTATGAAAATGTAGTTTGTGTTGTGACAGAAGGTGCGCGTTACATGACGAAATGTGTGACTTTTTTGAAAGTTCTCTTATGCAATGATTTTCTGCATATACAGTGCTGGGACCACAAACTTAATTTGATCCAAAATTATTGGTCAGTAGAGCTGCCAGAGCTGAAAGAGTGTGTAGCTAAAGCAAAGGCCGCATTTCTGAACACTCGAAAGAGAAAACATAATTATCTAGCATTTCTAAATGAAAAATACAATAAAGATGAAAAGTCTGCTAAGCTATTTCCAAACCCAGTTTTAACGTGATGGAACTCTTTGTTTTGTTCAGTGGTGTACCTCTGTGAATATTTGGTGGATCTAGGGGAATATTTTTCCGCATTGGAGGAAGTGACAGCAGCACTTAAGTATTTCCAGGATATGTCACAAGATAAAGTAACCCTAATGTTGATTGAATGACAAGCAACATTTTTAATTGAACACTGTTCTGAATTGGCGGAATTAATTACTATACTCGAAGGTTCTACCTATGCCTTTAGTCATAAGCTGTATGGTAAAGTGACAGAGCTACAAAGTAATTTTAAACTGATTTCTGACATGAACTACGGAGAAAAAACACAGGAAAAATTGAAAATTCTTCCAACTTTAAAACAAGCCAATGTCAAAAGCCAGTTTCAATCTTTAGGACGGCAGTGCCTTATAAAGCTGAATTCACTCCATCAGTCAGACCCATCCAAAACATTTTTTGAAAACATTGGTACTCTTTTTGACACTCACTCGATTGGTACAAAACAAGTTACTTCTGATCTCTTCCAATCAGCTCGGAAAATACCATTTTTAAAATTCTGCTCTGAAATTAATTTTCAAAGAGGATACTGTGCGCTGCAGACACAAGTGAGAGCTTTGGTGTGGACTGAAAGAAGACCGTGAAGAGTTTGCCATCAACAGCATAAAAGCAATATGGATTCCAGTGTCTAATGTTGACAGTGAACACGCATTTTCAGCATATTCCAACAATATGTCAGACAAGCGCACTAACTTGAAAATCGAAAATTTGGAAACAATGTTGTCTTTGTACTTTGTTGATTGACGTGAAGTATGTTGAAAAAAAGTATGAACATTTTTGTCTTATAAAATAATTCAGTGCAAGTACTTTCTAAGCTATTTGAGTTAATTTATTACCATTACCTTAAAAAACCTCTTAAGACTTTTTATACCGAAAATCAGGGTCTTACCGAAATTCAACTTTTTATTTAACAAAATCAAGTAATTTTATTTACAGATTTTATTTACCGAAAATCATGGTTTTACCCTTTTATTTACCGACTTTTTATACCGAAATCCAACTTTTTATTTAACGAAATCCAGTGGTTTTATTTACCACAAATCAGGATCTCTAGGTATAGATTCAAATACAGTAGAGTACAGTTTAGGACACTTTCTACATTTAACATGTTAAAACTGATGACAAGTTGCTTGTGATGACCCTAGTTGTGTAGCCTGAAGAACTGGCGCCAATTTAAAATTATTTCTATTTATTAGGCATTTCCCTTTAAATAAATGTGCTAAATTCTCAGGATGATAGCAAAAATTACATATTTCATCCATTAGACCATAACTATATTTCTTAATATATATTACAATTTGTTTTGTAATATATTTAATAATGTTTTTATAGTTATTCAAATTGTCTGTTTGCTTATTTTGCTAGATTCTTTTTCAGTATTTTCAAATGTTTGACATCTTCGAAAGTACCGCACCACTTAGAAACGTGTAGTTCTTTCACCACTGTTTCTAAATTTCGTGTAGATTGGCTAGAGCTATGAATAAATTTAGACATAGTTTGTATGGTGGCTACAGACAGGGAAAACCTGGAAAAGTCAGGGAATTTTTGGATGACAGGCAAAACAGGGAAATGTCAGGAATTTAACTAAAAATAAGGAAAAGTCAGGGAATTAAAAAATATGTCTAAAATATCCCATTAATTTCGCAACTAAACACTAACACAGTCAATAATACCTAAATAAAATCAGGGTTGCCACGCACCTGGAAAACAGGGAAAACTGGGAAAATACAGGGAATTTGTTCATGTCTGGAAAAAACCGGGAAAATACAGGGAATTTGTTCATGTCTGGAAAAAACCGGGAAAATACAGGGAATTTGTTCATGTCTGGAAAAAACCGGGAAAATGCAGGGAATTTGTTCATGTCTGGAAAAAACCGGGAAAACACAGGTAATTTCACCAAAAAGCTAGAATTTACTGGAATTTGTTAATGAATTTGGGCAAGCTCAAAATAGTAGGAATACTATAGACTAAAATTTGTAACGAGAGAACTGAGCAGTCTAATTGGAACACGTCTCATTTATGATGATTATGCTTACCAGCACCTCATCAGCTTGAGACAAGTCTTGAGTGCAACCTAGACGACTCGTTCGGAAAATGCCGCACCTTTTCGGCTTCTTCCTCTCACCCCCACCAATACCACAAACGTTTCTATTCATCCACCCCCATCCTCCAACTTTGGCACGTGTTTCTGCTGCCAGTTGAATGAATTCAATCTCTGGATTTTGGTGGGTTATTTGTCTGTTTAAAAAAGATTACCCTCTGTTGAAAGAGTTAAGTGTCCCAGATATTAGTGTTTATGTAGCGTGATGTTTTAAGACTACCCTACCTATCTTGCCATTTTGGCTATTTTTAATTTTTTAGAATTTGCGCCAAGGTGTTAATATTGTTCGTTTAAATCTTTATGGGTTTTAACCTGTTTACTACAGTCAACTCCCAATTTAGCGAAGGTGGGTTTACCTGGTTGCTGCCATGGCCAGGATAAAAAAATTGAGTATACTGTAAAGTGAAAAGTTTATGAAAATATTACCTCCGGGGTGCTAGTTTGTCATAAAATTAGAATGGTTGTAAAAATGACCGATTGTGTTTGTGTCCGCACATAGCTACTTTATCTCTCCCACCCCCTGTGAAATGGACTAGCCAACTTCTACCACCCTTCTCTCTAAAGTCTCACAGTTCTTTGTTCTCAGATCTTTCCAGTTCAGTGCAGTGTTAAGTATATGCGATACTTCTAAAATATCGATATTTGAGTATGAAAAAAATAAACGAGAAGTAGATCAATATTCCCAGTATTGATATTTTCATTTGGCGATAGAAAAATAAAGGCAATAATAAGAAAAGATGAATAAATTTAATAAATGATCGGGAAAATAAAGGAAGTAAAAGGAGAAAAGTAGGTAAATTAAAATCTTTCGATACCGGGTAAAAAATACTGATATTAGTAAAATATCAAAAGCTTGGTATCGAAAGAAAAGTATCGATACCGGTATCATATAACTCCTAGTGCTAGTTTAGTGTCTCGTAAAAGTGTAAGACATTAAAAATATTTTGAACTCAAAACTTTATATCTAGATATGACCATACCTCAGGGCGTTTTTTTTATTTTGACCCTAACCCTCAAATTAAAGGTAGTTTACTGATAAGTGATTTTTTTTAAATTCCATATTTTTCGAAAATGGCTCAAAAATTTGATTTAAATAAATATATATGGACTGATTGACCTCCCAAATAACACCATATATATGTTTTTCGGTAAAAAAAAATCGTTAAGGGCTAGTTTACTGATGAGTGATTTTTTTCAAAAACGTGAAATATTTTAAAATGAGCTTTAACGATTTGGTTTGAAATTGGTATATTGGGCCTTAGGCCTAATAATTGTGTTTCTGGTAAAAAGTTGTTTAAAGGTATTTTACTGATTGATTTTTCAATAATATTTATTATGATAAATTTGTGTATGATCGTGTATTATCGTTTATTAATCAAGTACTTGCTGTATTTGGTAGTTTTTGATGGGTTTGCAGATTTACTGTGGAAATTGATATAACAGGGTTTATTAGCCCTATTAGCCCTTCATTACCCCGCTAAATTGAGAGTTGACTATGTTGTTTTTTTATATTCATTACAATATGGTAAGGATGAGGATAGCAGTTTATTAGAAGAAATGCACCTGAATGAGCGACAAAAATCCCAAGTTAATTTCATTATTGTAAATTATTATTCATGATTTGTGTGGGCTACTTAGTCAATATAGTACATATACAATAATTAAGATTGGTCAAAATATTTTTTAAATCAAGTAATACATTCTTTTACAAAAAAAAAATAGATAGGCCCCCTATCACATTTAAAATCAAAATGTTATTTTTGGTATTTCCACTTTTTTCCTTCTTTCATTCCATTTAGAGCATACAGCATCTATAATAAATTTTTCCTTCTAGAAAATTTATGTCAATCATTTCTCATCCGGTTTACAAATAATTCTTAAACATGTGTTTATCTTGCACAATAAAACATGCCTCCAATGACAAATTACCACTCTTCATTTCTAAAATTTTCTCTAAAACCAAATTTAATGCCTCTATAATTATATTTATAATCTATTAGGTGTCTGGAAAAATGAAAATTTCCTCTGGAAAACCTGGAAAACACAGGGAATTTTGTAATAAGAAAATAGTGGCAACCCTGAAAATAACATTTTAATTTTTAAAATAACTGATAAATCTGTTTGTATATGGTAGATACAAACTTTTTTTTTAATATGTGATCAATAATAAATAAATCAAGTCATCATCCACCATTAAAACTGGAAAAATATAGTCAGGGAAAATTAGAAAAATGTTTCCTGGAAAACCTGGAAAAGTCGGGGAATTTTTTAAAATATGTTTTGTAGCCACCTTGAGTTTGGTACTATTTAAATGTGTGTCAGGCTTAATATTTTCTACAAGAGAATATTTTACATCTCATTCAGTGAGTTAGATTCTCCCCCCTGTGTATTGTTTTAAACATATCCGGACAAAATTGGGTATTATTCTAAGGGCCCTGTAAGAAAAATTTTATTACCAAATTGTGACGTTTTGAGTGATCTCACTATTACAAAGTATAAGGTTTACAATATGTATTTAATAGAAAAACTAAAAAAATAAAAATGAAGTTCCCCAATCATATTTGACCATGCAACATATTTGACCATGCAAACTTTGGGATAAAATATTTTTGAAATGATGTAGTAAACATTTGTTTTTTAAACCAAACGGTATCAGCATACAAACACACTTATTAACTTAGGTCCAGAATAGATCCAACATCCATTGCCCAAGTATTAATTCTTTACTGTGAAAGGGGAAGCTCTATTATCTCAAGTTTTTTTTCCATCAATCTAAGAAATTGACCCTGGATAAATAGACATAGTTAAAGTGTTGGACTATTTTTCTGTTAGTATGAGGGTGTTCAAGTATTACATAAGCATATTTTTGGCCATTTTGGGTCTCCTCCCCCTTTTGTAAACAAAAATGAGCAAAGGCCTGACCTCCCTCTCCCCCCCTACCTCCTCATCTTGCTTACATTATATTTGTCAACTTCTTTTGCAATTTGTTCACAGGAATAACCATTATTTTTTATGCTATTTATAAATTGGTGGTAATTATTAATGTAAAGGCATGAATTATTAATGGTGCAAAGTAATTAGCAATAAATACTGTTGTAAACCGAATTTAAATTTATTGCACTTGATGGGTAAAATTTAAAAAATTTATTAAATTATAATATTTTTTTAAATTTACACTTAATTGTTATTATAAAAAAGTATTTTTAGTGAATACATGAATTATTATACTTATAAAAAAACTCTGTACAACTTTTATACTGACTACCAAGGTCCTTGAATTTGTGTCTTGACACATTTTATTATGTGTCCATTTGGGGTAGCTGGGCCACTGCGCCACTCTTGCCCATCCTTCTCTTATGTAAGCATTGTTCTGACCCCCCAACCCCTCCTTTATCAGTAAAAATAAGCAAAGCTTGAAACCCCCTTCCTCCTAAGGTGCCTATGTAGAACTTGAACCCCCCCACCCCCATAATGACTAGTAGGCAAGTGAATGCTTAAAAATTAATAAAACATGGATTTTGATTCTATTTCGCAGATAGATAGGGTTTGGGGATCCAAAAATATTGATAAATGATGTAAAAATATATTTGTTACAGACACAAAAATTATTTATTAATTTAAAGTTAACATATTTTATACTGCGCCAAATTTTTTTAATATATATATATATATTATGCTTGAAAAATAAAAACAAACATTTCCTAGTTGACTGTAGAAATGCATCATAATCATAATTAAATAGTTTTCTTCACCACCAAAATGAACAGGTTTTATTTAAATTTGCTAATACAAAGTAATATTAATAAATAACAGTGATAAATATTTGCATTGTGATAATTGGTTAGTAAAACCTTAATACTAGGCACTGTAGGCAAAGTTCTTAATCAGCCTCGACTCCTCATCATCTATTTCCAACCTGTGGTTGTGTCTTCTCCTCTCATTTGCACATTGGCTGTTATCTCCTCCTCCTATTTCTTTCTTTGTCTCCCTTGAGGTCTTTTTCCTATCTAGACTCCTATTCTTAATATCCTTTCTTTTGTGGAATGGGAAATAAAGATCGAAAGATTTATCTGTCTTCCATGATTCACATATTTAATGTTTATTTTGAAGTTTCCTTTAACTATCACTAACAGACACTTAAATATTATTAAATATCCTCTCATTAATAGGTGACCTTCGCTCATGCCACCAGGAGCGCAGCAGCAAAATGGTCACACTCAAATTACCAAAGTCTTGTATTGTTCTCTACTTTATTTGTTAAAATACAACTACTTCCAGGTTGTAGTATAAGTTGCAATCATGTTCAACCATATTGAATCAGATTCAAACAGCAATCATGTACAACCATATTGAATCAGATTCAAACAGCAATCATGACTACCTTCGACCTCTGTGGTCCTAGGATAAAGTGCTCACCTTAGGAACTCGTGTTCATGGGTTAAAACCCAGCCATAGCCGACGGGTTTTTCTAGAATAAAAATTCGTAGCACAATTTCCTTCGAAGGGGAAGTAAAGTTGTTGGTCCCATGTCAATTGTGGCATGTAAAAGAAACCTTGAAGGTATGTGAAAATACTTTTCCTAGCAAAATTGGTAAGCTCTTTCACTCTACTGGTAGAGATTTTCGTTTGCTTATATAATCAGTCAGTTCAGAAAGTGCATGTTAAATACCTCGAAGAATATATATATATATATATATATATATATATATATATATATATAAATTCTATGGTGCCCATCTGTGTTTGATATGTATTTTTTCACTCCTATAACCATGTTGAACCAGTAACATAACCAATTAGTATTGAGCCGTTTCAACTGGATTGAACTATTTCTAATCGGCTTCAGCCAGCAAAAATTGAACTAGTTCAAACCAGGATTTAAACCAATTCTTGTTGGTACTTCTCATTCAAGATTATCTAAATTGCTTGGTTGATTCCAGTTGTGTCCAGCTAAATAAATTTGAACATAGTATAACTGATATATTATTTGAACACCTATATTTTATGGCTAGTTAACTCCAGTTAAAAATCCAAAATTGTCAACCAGAATGTGCAGAAGGGTAGATTTTTTATGTATTTTAAACAATTTACATCACTATTCTAGTCTATTTTACCAGTGTTGTAATTTTGGAAGGCTTAAGGGATTGGATGAAATAAGCTGTAGGGGAGTCCGGGTGATTGGCGTGAATAAATTAAGACTGCATGAGCTATTATTTTCTTGTACCTAAAATTTTAATATTTTTTAAGATTGGCTTGTCTTTTAAATAACTAGTTTCAGACTTCCCTCTCGTTACTTATTTATTTTTTCACTTTGTACTAGTACCAGTTTGGGTAGTACTTATCGCGTTCACGTCTTCATCACATTATAATAAAAGTCACTAGATATCGCAATTTGTTGGCTATTTTAATATTATATCTACTTAATATGTATTTTAGTGTATCTATCATACTCATGGACACAATATGGCTGACAATCTCACAAAGTGCGCGCTTTTTTGAGATTTCAGAATTTGTTCTCATTGTTACCAGTTAATAAAATAGTTATATGTAATGGACCTCTTAGTCCAGTTCCAGTTAATTAACATCATACACTCATCATGGATCATACAGTGCCGAATATTGTAGATTATAATATAATATATTGTGAAGAGTAATTTTAATTATGTAGTCACTTCTACAAAGGGACTCGGAAGGCACATCATCAGAATTAAATGCGATACTTTTTTTTATCTTAGCTACAGTACAGAAATATAGTTGTAATGTAAGGTATCACTATTGAAAATAGATTATATCCAGAGTTACCTAGTTTTTTTAAGATTTTTTAAAGCAAATTATAACTACATATATAATTTTGTATAACCCGGGTCTGGTTTACCTTGTTAAAATTGTATATTAAGATTACATATCATTGTAAGTACCAAATCCTTTGACTTGAAAAATGCACTTTTTAGCAATCCTAAAATTTTGTATTATTATTATTATTATTATTATTATTATTATTATTATTATTATTATTATTATTATTATTATTATTATTATTATTATTATTATTATTATTATTATTATTTATTACTATTATTATTATTATTATTACTACTATTATTATTTAGCTATTTATTATTACTACTCGTTCGGGTTATATACTATTTACACTAATGGATTAGGAATTGGGAAGGTTGAATTTAGAGGAAGTTAAGCCTCATTTGCGTGGAGGGAGAGTGGAAAACCATTAGAGAAAACCACCCCAAGTTCAATCGACCGAGATTCGAACCTCGATCTCCCTGTCCTCAGTGGTCTAGCTCAACACGACTGGTTCCTTAGCCAACTACACCACCGAGGCGGTTATTTTGTTGTAACTTTTTGTGTTAGACACAGGAACATGTGGTTCTGACAAACAATACTTTCTCTCTCATGTACAAAGAAGTATTCCAAGCCAATGTTAGTGCATTGTTTGGCAATATAACACTTTGGTACATTTTGAGTCATAAACATACATGTAGTCATATATCTTAGCTCAGTCAGTAGCGTGTCTACTACTATTATTGTTGTTGTTGTTGTTGTTGTTAGCTCTACGTCTTACTACCCATTCGGGCTATACTCACGCTAATATGTAATGGTAGGGTGATTGTGAGATGAAATGGAGGACCTACAGTTTAACGTGGGATCCGAACCACGATGGAGACCTGGCATTCCACACAATCACAAGTTGTGATTAATACACGTCTTGTCAGAGGGGAAGGAAGGGTTTGGCTATAAGATAAATCTGTGCCGGGACCGAGTATTGAACCCCGGACTCCCAGCACAAAAGTCCGACACCTTACCCATAGACCGCCAGGTCACAGCGTGTCTAATGATCTAAGAGTCCCAGATTTGATTCCTGGCATGGCCGAAAAAATTTATCATTGGTGAAATGTGGGTTTCCCCATTCACAGTGGTGAATTAAATGGAGGGGGGTTGGATGTTGCTTGTTCTAGATTTAATTTAGTTATGTCGTGTGCTGATGTTGATCGGCCAGTTAAGAAAGTGCACTTTAAATACCTCACATGGGGGGGGGGGGGGGGAAGGAATGAAAAAATATGTATGTAATTTGGAGGAATAGTTTAAATCAGTGCTTCTCAAAACTTTCTGGTCCTGGTTCCCTTTACACTTAAAAAAATTATTGTAGAGCTCCAAAAAGTTTGTTCGTTCTGC
Source organism: Timema podura (assembly GCA_033556935.1). Lineage (NCBI taxonomy): Eukaryota > Metazoa > Arthropoda > Insecta > Phasmatodea > Timematidae > Timema > Timema podura. The sequence goes on along the minus strand of JAVRXN010000010.1, from coordinate 86,859,842 downwards.
CTATCAATATTTACCACATGTAATTTAAAATATAGATACATTTTGTAAATATGTTTTTGTTAATTCATTTAATTTTAGCTATAAATTAATTTAAGAATAAACAAAACCATTATTTAAAAAAAGTTTTTTATTATTTTTTTACTATTTTTTTTAGTGAGAAGAGAGGCATTGTTTTAACACGTTTCAAATCTCTTAAATACTCGACGTAATAGAAGACTGCTGGATTTGCATGTCTACTTTTGCACTCAATCTATTGCAATTTTTGTTGTTGAAGTGTATTAAGAAAATTCAACTTCACAACGATTCTAAAGTCTCAGGAGACCCCTAAAGAGGTCTCGGGGAGCACCCGGTCTATGGGCTATAAAAAGCACAAATTAAAAAAAATCTACTTTGATAGTTGCTTATCAAACTTTTCCCAATGTCGAACAACATAAAGAGTTTGATGGACACGTGGACAACTTGATAAGGGTTAGATGAATATGCAGACTACCCACCTTAATAATATACTACCTAACTTTCCCCTTGCCGGAGGTGGAAACAATTTGAGTGTATGGGTTTATCAAGCAGTAAAAAACAGTATTCTCATTTGACATTGTTTTTCATGCACATTTCACATGTAATAGTACTTGTGGTACCATTGTTGACTTAGCTTGTCAATCTTGTACTCTGCACTCCTTAACTCTTTCACATGGTATTTATTAAGTGTAGACAAAAGGCTTTAAACAAACTTCACTCAAACTAGTATATATATGAAAATTTCATCTAACTTTACTTTTACAAATTATATTTGATGCTTTTAGAGTAACTAAATATATATAAAAAAAAATTGTTACCAAGTTTCCTTAAAATGCACATATGAGCCATCAGCATGCCAATAACATTGGAAACTATGTGTGTATGATGCACATTTGCACATTGTTTTTTTGTTACATATTTGTTTTTTGATACAAATTTATACAAAATAAAATTAAAACATGATTTCAAACACAGTCCTGAGAAATTAGTGCAGACCTTACAGTTTTAAATGGTATCAGTTCTTTTTAATTTCTGTGAACAGACTCTGCACCTATTTCTATCCACAGTATAGTCTCGGAAACTTGACCTAATGTGAGCTGAGATGGTGTCTAGTTATCGAAATGTTGAGTTTTACAAATGAACTCTTATAATATGCATGTTTAGTATTTCATGTTTACTAAACAAGGATGAATCACAGTATAGTATTGAATACTATAGGTACAGTTGTACTGTACTGAGTATTGTACGATACAGTAACAGTAATATACGTACAGTACAATATATTATGTGTTAATATAATGGTGTATATACATACCTGTAATATACAGAAATGCAGTACAGTACTTTGCATATAATATTGTATTGATTCGAATAACACATTACAGAATTGGAAAACTAACAAACACAGCACTTGTAAAAACACCATAGCAAGACTGTTCCACTCGAGCTACACAAACAAACTGAGAGGTTATACAGTTGAATGACCTTGGATTGTGATAACTGGTGCCAACAACTGTGTGCACGTGCGCGTGTTGAGTCACACGAAATGTTGAGTTATTGAGTGTAGAGTTTCGGAGACTCTACTGTATTTACAAAGCCATGGTCCTCCAACAATAGCACACACCTCAAATTAATCAAAAAAACTGTTGACTCACACTGCCACTCATTTGCCTCATTGGCATATACTGAAATGCAGTGATGAAACACATGTGCATTGTGAGCAGCGAACATGTTAATTAGACAAAGTTATTACAAAATTGAGATGAAAGCTTGTCTATTTTATTTATCTAACTTAATAACATAAATGGTATAGGAAATAATATGTTTTAAGGCCATAGTCAATGAGTGCACTATTTTAACAAAGGGATATTTATTAAATGTAGTTAGTTATTGATCGATTTCAAATAACTATAGCTCACAGGCTATAAGGGATGAACTTAATTTTTTCTGCAGTTTATTGGTCATTATTAAGGAAAAGTAATGAATAACTGGTGCTGAAATCTAGTCCAGCAAGACACTCATATGAGATGCAACCTCCAATTACACTGAAATGTAACCGGTTTATTTTGCTTGGTTCCACGATAGTGTAGTTAATAAGCGAGGCCATAATGTATTCAGTAAAGGTAAGTCTAATACCTTTAAGGGTAGATTGAGAGTAAACAATGAAATAACAGGGTGTCTAGCGACCTGGAAAACCTGAAAAACGAGGAATTGTCAGGGAATTAGCTTGGTCAGGGAAAAGTCAGGGAATTTTACTAAATTTCTGAAATTTTTACAGTTTGTCTATAAAAAGCCTCATATTTTGATTCACAGTAGTCAAAATAACTCTTTTCTTCCAGTGAATACCCACCTGGAATCACTTTCACACCATTGTCCGTTGAGCAGACAATATCACTTCTTAAGGTCAACAAGTGAATTTTGTGTCATTCCACCCTTCTACCACATGTCTTTAGCGAAAATTGTCATGGTTAAATTCACATGCGCGAAATTTGATTAGGCCTACATTTTAAGTAGAAGGAACTAAGAATGACTGTGTCTCACAACTATTTTAAATCGTTCTTGCTTGAGGCAATCTCTTAATGGCTCAATACGATTTCACTGAAATCAACTTAAAGAGTCAATTTCCCCGGAGGCAGAAATTGCTTGGTCCCCTTATTGAGTGACACAATTTCAGAATGTGTGTGTATCTAGAAAAAAAAAACACTACATTAATCTGTGATCTTAAAAAAATATTTTAGTAATATACTTAATATTGATATATAGTGGTCTGGAAAAAAGTAAATTGGATCTGGAAAACCTGGAAAAGTCAGGGACTTTAAAGATATAGTTTGGCTGGACACCCTGAATAAATATAATATGCGGAAGAAAATCAGATTTTAATTTACAAGCTGTTCACTAGTCATAAAATTACATCACTTTCAATGAAAACTAAGTATTATTCTTTTTAGACATGAATAGTAATTTTATTTTAATTTTTAGTGCATAATGGCACAGCACGATTGGAAGACTCGAAAACCTTGTTCAGGGTATTAACTGGCAAACCCAATAGGAAGAGACTATTGGGAGGACTTTCACAAGTGGGAGGATAATATTAGAAGGGGCCTGAAAGTGCTAAGGTGTAATGAGGTGGACTGGATAGAATTGGCTCAATCTAGGGATAGAGTGAAATGAGGTGGACTGGATAGAACTAGCTCAATCTAGGGATAGGGTGTAATGAGGTGGACTGGATAGAACAAGCTCAATCTAGGGATAGGGTGTAATGAGGTGGACTGGATAGAGCTAGCTCATTATAAGAAAAAGTTATAACAAAGTAGGTGGGATAGAACTAGCACAAGATAGGGATAGGATAGGTGGCTTACTTTTGTAAGTGCGGCAATGAACTTTTAACTTCCTATTGCCATAAAGTGAGTGCAAAATGGCATTGTCCAGAATTAATTATATTTATAAATCCAGCTTAAGTAGCTTATTTTAGCTATGACCAGCAATTGATTGTTGCATAAATAGATTTGTACTATCTTTGTGATATATTTGTCATGAAATATCTTATTTTGACTGAATCCAGTGTAGTGAGAGCTGAGTGACCTTGCTAACTGCAAACCTTTTTATAAGAAACAATGGTAATTTTTTTCAAGAGATACAATTTCCAGTATTTACAGGCCGTGCTTACAATGGAAGTATAGCTCGATTTCGGGCTACCGCCATTGAATTTACATTGGGGGTAGAGACATTAGTACCCCCATACTCTTGCCACCCTGTGTTAAATGCACAGCTAGAAATGTATAGCCTCACACTTGCTCAATGGTACTTCCTTTATGTATGACCTTGATGAGTTTTTTTTAACAAAAAACACAGACTTAATAAAAAGACATATTTATAGAAAATATAATGGCAAATGAATAAAGTTTGGTTAAAATTTTGAAATTGTAAATCTTAATTATGTTTATATAAATATTATTTTGCACAGAAATTCAAACACAATATATCTTGACTTTTACATTTAAGTTAATATTTGAAATAGCTCTATCCTAATTGAAACCTCTTTGTATACAAATTAATTGTCTCTATTTAAAGTTTTAAATATTAAAACATATAATAGTAATAAAAAAATTATTTGTATTAGTAAATGTTACCAGTAAAGTTTATACTATAAATATCACTAAAGTAGGTGACCTGGTGGTCCAAGGGTAAGGTGTCCGACTTCTGGGCTGGGGGACCGGGGTTAAATCCTCGGTACACGGCACATATTTATCTGATTGCCAAACCCTTCCTTCACCTCCAACAAGATGTGTATTAATCACAACTTGTGAATGTAAGGAATTCCAGGCCTCCAATGTGGTTCAGATCCCACGTTAAATTGTAGGTCCTCTATTTCATCTCACAATCACCCTACCATTACACATCAGCGTAAGTGTGTATAACCCGAATGGGTAGTAAGACGTGGTGCTAGTAACATTAACAATAATCACGCAATTATTTTCCAGTTATTTTACTCTCTAAATGGTAGTAGAATAAGAGTATCACAGAAACCAATAAGCTAACATATTTCAAACTATTAATAATTTCTTAAAACTAAACATTATGAATTTATTTATTATTTGCATGACTTTACATGGGATTAAAGGCTAAACAGCTATAAAGTATGGGAGACTAGAGAATGGATAGTGTAATATCAATTAGGAGATTGACAGAAATCTAAATCTTAGGCATTATGGTATGCTTTAAACACAAAGGGAGGATCCTTTTTAGAAAAAATATTTTGTTAACATATGAATAAATTTAGATATATATGGTATTTTCCTCCTTTCAAATTAAATATTTTTGGGTGATTTTTCCAAGTACTATTTGAATGATGGACTGTAATAATTAAAATTTACCCGCCTCGGTGGCGTAGTTAGCTAGACGGCCGAGGATGGGGAGATCGATGTTTGAATCTCGCTCGGGTAAACTGGGGGGAGGGGGTTTCTAAATGGTTTTCCGCTCTCCCTCCACACAAATGTGGGTTCACTTCCTCTATACCTTCTCAATTCCTATCCCATTAGTGTATCTAGTACTTAAGCGTGTAACCCGAACAGGTAGTAAGATGCAGTGCTAAATAAAAAAAAAAATTTTAATTTGAAAACAAAGATGTTTAAACATTTTTTGAAGAGAAGTTAACCCATCTTACCATATCAATTTAAAGAATCGAAAATACAGTGTTTTGATAGCTACTAATTAGCCAATAATTTCACATGTTCATAAATATTATGCCTCAAGCTGTGAGTGATAACCGACCCTGAGGATCTATAGCTCAGTGGCAGATTATTGGCTTGCTAATCCTAAAGTCCTGGGTTTTAATTCTCGTATCCAGGTGTCATTTTTCAACACGAATTTAAAAAACATTTAATCTAATGATGGGCAAGACTCGAAAGTTAAAAAATGAATCTTGAAAATTCAAGAAATTTAAAAACAAATTAAATAGCAAATAACGGCCCTAAGAAATTTAAAAAAATCCAACCAGGAATTTATTATTTCTAATAATACCGTTGAAACCCAAAAATAGGTCGCATTTTTTCTGAAAAAAGAAATAACCCTCCATTCAGAAGTGTTTTGGTTGTAAATATTGTTTTTCAATATCAAACTTTGACATTATAAGCTGTTACACTATAAAATTAAGCTATAAATGGTTTATATTGTAACCATCACTATTTTATTAAATGCTTTTAAAATGTGTCTTCCACATAACGTCATAGAAGGAAACGTTGAGGGAAAGAATAGCTTAGGAAGGAGGATTTAAATTCTAGATGAATTGAAGGAAAGAAGGAAATTCTGGGAGCTGAAGGAGGTCAGGGCGCATTGGCGGTCTAAGTTCATTGACACAAGGAAAGAACCTGCCGTAAGACATAACACCTATTAAATTATAATGAGTTATATCTTAAGTGTTTGCATGAACTATAAGATAATCCAAAGCAAGCACCAGCTCAAGTGTCAAAAAAATACTTTAGCACTCTAGAAACTATATGTTTACTTAGATAAACAAACATTTTTTTTTTACTTTCAAAGAAAGTTGTCTCATTCTCGCTCCTTGATATTTTTTCATATTCTCATCTCGATATCGTTTCAAATTGTTTAGCGTAGTTAGCACTAAATACGCCAACTACATTTAAAGGGATATAAAACATGATTGGTTAGTACTTGAAAATATAAGATTAAAACTCATGTTGACAAGAGTTTAATAGAGCAAACAAAACCAACAATTACAAAGCAGTGACCAAAATACAATCCATCATTTCCAATGTTGACCGGCCAAATGGGCCAAAGTACTAAGTACAACAATAAGTTTAGTAACAGATACACTCATAGAGTGAACTCGGCTTGAAGCGCCATGGGTCTAATCCCTCAACCAGACTACAGAACTTAGCTGGTTTTATTAATTATCGCCCCACTATTAAAAGAGGTATAATTACACTTTGTAGAGCGAAAGACAAAACTAAGGCTAATTTAAGTTACTCCCCAATTGGGAGACGAAGACTACAAACACTATATAGTTGCTATAGTGAATTTTTTGCAACAAACATCTAAAGCATAACGACTGACCAGCAAGGCATAGCCAGAACCCACAGAACACTTAAGGCTAAATAACCCTATTTTAAGAGTAGAGAACGATATGTCCCAGTTAAGCTATCATTGAAATGATTTCGACTATCCAAACCTAACCTAATTATACATAATAATCGACAAACTTTAGAGTGACAAACACTCTTAACTTGTAAGAATAATCCTAACTGAATTACATGACTCTGAATGTAGAGCCACCGGCTCCTTCTAATGTAAATAAAATTTTATAGTTTACGACAAGTTTTTCCATCGGTCCGGTCAGTCTGACGGCACCATCATCGTGACCTCAATATCTTCTTGGTTGATGAATTGTTGAACTGAGAGGAGTGACACCAGTCGTTTAAAACAAGATTGGAACTGTGTTTGTGCCCAGCGGACCCAGGCGTTTTATACAAGTTGAACTGACGAACAAGGGACGTGGGTGGAGGGGTGTAAGATACACTTCTAGACATTTGGTAGAGCACGTAGCTACCTTGTAATGACGTACACACCCCCGCGAGCCATATTCAAATCCGCTCAGTACACTTGGTGGTCTAGTTGAGTTGAGTACAAAGTTGAATGGAGGTCAATGCGTGTCCGAGCAACTCTTCTCATGGAGCGACTCTCACCAGTCAATGTTCCCGAGGCGTCTGTTTCTTTTTTTACTATTTTTAAACGCAATACATTTATGGTTGTGTCTGTTTACTATTGCCATTTTTGGATAGTATTTAATATATGTAGTAGGCCTACTTTAGCATGAATTTTTAAAATGCAATTATTCAAATGTATTTCTTGAATAATTCAGTACATTGAGTAAACAAAGCACCAGCTTTATTACATATAATAAAACTTGTATTATCTTGGCTGTTGCTATGTGTTTTTGCAGATTTTATTATTTTGAAAATAAATGATCCGACGGATATATATGTTACTTTGAATCTTGAAATTTTGGCCCAGCTACAGCCTTGAATCATGAGGTGTTTTCAAGATTAAATGAAAGAAAAATGATTTGTAAATTTATAAAACTATCCAGAGATGGCTATATAGGGTAGATTAGAGGGTAAAATAGGTAAGAGCAGCTATGACTACAGTATATGAAACATTGTGGGTGATATTGGGATCAGTAATTACAGTTGGTTAAATGTAACAAATTCAGATAGGGGTGTAAGCTCTAGATTTAAGATAAAAAGAAGCTATTATACAAATGTATGTTTGAAAGTTAAACTGCTGTTTTAAACATATTTATTGTGATTGAACTTAGCCTACATTTCAAGTATATCTTGAACGTTTTATCAAAAGAAAGAAAGTTGTATTTCTTCTATACTAAATAATTGATTAGTTAGGTATAATCTGCTTGCTCCTTGCTGTAGACTTTTTTCTTTTGAAGAAATTTTATATACAAAGTCTCTGACTTTCCCATTAGTTGGCATGGCCACATTATAAAGAAGATTTAACTGTGTACAACACATTTTTTAAATTTAAAGCACAGCGTGTTACTACCTATTTGTGTTATACACATATGTATTAATTACACTAATAGCTTAGGGAATAGTAATGATTAATTGAGAGGAAGGAGAGTGGAAAACCATTTTAGAAAAACCACCTGACCGAGCCCTGATCACGTCTTCGGCAGTCTAGGCTAACACGAGTAGCAAGTTAGACCCGCGGCCACTGAAGTGAGTGTATGACACAAATAAAATTGCTAAGCATCATTAAGTAAATAAGATTTATATAGATACAGAGTTAATGGAATATGTAGATGAGGCTTTGGATGAGCTATGGTGTGCTTGGACACTTGAGGAAGGAATTTGATCCTGGACTAGATTAAGTGGAAGCAGTGGTGGGATTAAAAAATTTTAGCAACCGGTTCTCTTTTATAGTGAAAAATAAAAACTATGAATGATTTATTGAAGCTATTTATTACCTTCCTTAACAATGTTGCCTACCTGTGACGTCACGGCCGATGAAGATAGGATTTCCCATATTAATGAATTTACTTTTTACTCTGCGAGTTTTAAAGATATAATGTCGAAACAAAAACCAAAAATTCTTAAATAATTCTAAAAATAGTCTCACAGTGTCAGAAAATTATTATTTTTATCTTTTAAGTAGTTTTTCGTAAACCTATTTTTTATAAATCATATACAACTTAAGCTATTGGGTTTGGTCACGAAAATGGCCTGTAGGAATCCTTCTTCCAGGATGTAGATTAAAAAAGTACATGGTAGCATACTTCTCTCCAGAATAGGAAACAAGAAAATTGTGAAGTTAAAAAGAAAGTCAATGTTTTCAAGGTGCAAATATTATAGTGACTTGTCAAAGGAAGAGGGAAAAAGTCATCAGCACATAGACAAGAGCCCTCTCAGGATAAACTTCTCATTTTATTCCCTCTTTCTATTTCACACATTGGCGTCTTGAGTGTGATGGTGCTTAGACAGCTTAGGTGTGTTGAGTTAAGATGCAATCTTCTTCGCAAAATAGCTTTGAAATCTCCAAGTAGGCAATGTCGTTAAAATAATTCCAAATCGCTAATTGATTATCATCATACACCTCCATTCCATAATAAATACATAATTGAAATGAAAATCTAATGAAATGTGTTAATAGTACACAGTTAATCTTAAAGACCAAACAGAAATTCACAGCTCAATGATCATGTTTCTCTAATTAAAGATGAATGAACAACAAATGAAAAGTTTATGTATTTCCCATCACATCAACAGCTGAGCAGCTGGACCCAGGATAAGGGAATAATAAAAGTGCCACTCTAATGTTGGCAATTAGAACCATAATGTAATAACATGAGTGCTTGCGCTGCTAGCGCCAAGAACTAAGAGAATCTATAAAAATGCTTTGACTATATGTTGTGTCACTAGTGGCTCAATAGTAATGATAAGTATTGATTACTCAGCGGGTAGAGCCAAGGTCGATATTGAACTCCCTCCTTGAATTTTGCTAATGTAGCATATTAATATGAAATAAAATCCATGATAGCAACGTGAATAGCAGCCGATTCAAAAAAATTAAGGACCGGTTCAGTGAATTTGGAAATTTTAAGAACAGGTTTATCCGAACAGGTGAAAACAGGCTGAATCCCACTACTGATTGGAAGTAGTGTTTGCACAACGTGGTTTCCTATTCTATGTCAAGGTAAATACTAAAGTGCTTCGTTAAAGTTATCTATTTATATCTAGTCAATCCCCTTAAAACACTTAGTTGATTATTGATACAGTAGGGACTACTCACTTTAGATTAAGAAATATACTTAGTGTTGATAGAGTAGTTTGAGCTCTCGGCTCTAACCTAAGCGAATGGTGTTTATACCTGGCCAATTGTACTGGGGGTGTCTTTTCTACATTAATGGTGTTTAATTGTCTTCCCAGGTGAATTATAATTAATTTCCTTAAAATTCACATTAACATTGTGGCCTAGCATGATTTAGTGTAGATAAGCTATATGAAGCACTAAAAAAAAATCACCAAACCCCTTTAAAAATGGAGATGGAAATGGAGATAAAGATAAAGATATAAACATTTGTAGTGTTAATTAAAAAAGAATATCTTGAATATATACATTCCTATGGGTGTTTTAGCATTTAAAAATATACAGCTTGATTTTATTAACAGCATTTTTGATTGTACATTTTATAACAACACTAACATTAAATTAAAAGCTAAACTACAAATATTATTAAAAGTGAGTTTAGTCTTTACTTTGTTAGTATTAAACTGGTTGTAATATGTTGACACATGCTGTCGATCGTTAAGGTATCACTTGCTCAAAAGCTAATAATTCTTGAGGGATTTTTACATAATCAATTTTACTCTGGTACTAGAATATCATTGACTTATTAATCTTAAGTTTTGTAAAAATGTACTTCAAGCACCAAATAATAACAATTAAAATATATAGATTTAAAAAAATTTTCCATACCAAATATATTTAAACATTAAATGTAATGTGTTATTGTATCATTTATATTATATTCTCATAAAATCAATTTTGGTGTGTGGTATGAGACAGTTTGAGAGAAAAATGCTTAATTTTAAAAGTTTATGTGAAGTTATGCCAGTAAATTGTGTTTCTAATCTTGTGAAAACTGATACCCTAGCAAAAAGACTTAATAAAAAGAAAACCAACCACACTTTTTGAAATGATTAAGAGGCTGACTTTCACAACTTTACCCATACTGTGCAAAATTCCAAGGTTTCGTTGATGAAAAGTAAAATAGTCACCTCATATCCTAATTGGTTATTAGTGATACAAACCAGATGGCCACGTTCCTTTGCTGTGCAGTTACAGTGACACTGGGTGTCCTACAGGTGATGTGCCCACTTTATGTGGTTAGTGTGATGAGCAAATCGGCAGGACAGGTGATTGCTCGTAAACGAAGCCAAGGAGCTGTTGTGTTTGGAGAGGCATTGGCTGCATCAATTGGTACTGATGGAACCCATCAGTGGAACAAATGTTGGCAGCATGCAGCTGCTCACATAACATGTCCTCCACTACGACCAGACACGTCAACGCCTCAGCATATAATGGATTTCCTTGCCTCGTAAGTGATCTAACTCAGGCAAGACTCTTATGGTTGGTTGGTGTCTCGTTCTGCAAGATATGTTTTTAAGTGAAAATTTATGTTAATGAAATATATTGTTTGAGCCCTTATTACACTGGTACATTTTAGGTAACTTCATTGTTAGTACATGGCTTTGCTTTGGCCATTTAGATTTGCATGTTTGAATGCTTTTTTGCCTATGTAGGCTTACATACTTTTTTTTTTACATAATACAGTACTTTTCTTTTAATAGATTAATTGTGTAAATTGGAAATTTGTTGTGTTGTTTAAAAGTATTTTAAAACTTTGTATAGACAGATTAATTATAATTTTATTATTTTTAATATGCTATATATAATTTATTTTTATGTGCTTATCTCCTATATTGAATATTAGACAATTCATTATAAACCTTGTTTATATTAAAATAGGTTAGTTTCTAAAAAATCTTTCTGAATTTAATTAAAATAAATATAGCTATTCAAGGTGGCTAAATATTAAATTTGTATAGTATTATTTGAAAAAAAGTTGGGGTAGGTTTGTTTGTGTACACAGGGTGTACAGCCCTTAACTCATGAATCATCGAACTAATGAGACAGGTTCATATGGACTTTTTATGTTGTTTTGAGGTTTACTATTAATGCCCAAGTCACTTCCCACATAAATTGATACACCCTATTTATTAAAGGACTAGGGCAAGGATTTACACTAAGGATAATTCAAAGGACAATAATGATAGTATGAAAACTCATATTTACTTGTTAGGATTATTATCAATAATTGCTTTGACTTACTGTTTAAAATAAATTATTTATGTAAGATAATAGAATATTATTATTTCTAACTTTTATTTATGAATTTTTTATAATTTCTTACTATTAAATTATTAGTTCATTACAAGACAGACTGATAATGAAATCACAAATATTGATTATTTGCTAATGGATGTATTAAATGTATTCAACACTTTGATATATTCTAGTAATAGGCTCCTTAAATTCTATTGTTGATACCCTGTAAGAAAAGTTCCAGCAGCATGATACCAGCACTGTCTAGCATTGTAAAAAATTTTTTAATCAAAATATATTGTTACACATTTTGGATATGAACACTATTTAAAAACTGCCACAAGCACCAAGAATGCAATGACCACATGTATTTGTAACACAAATGTGTACTTATATTTGTTTCACACTCACCTTTATGTGAGATTCTATTTTGATTTAGTTTATAAGTTGACATGTTTAAGATTTAATACTGCTAAGGGGTTTATTTTTATTTGTTTAAGAAACCCCTCAATTATTTACTGTAAAAATAAATGAGTCTCAAATCAAAAGGGTGAAATTTCTCAATATTTGACCAAAGTTAATTTTTTATCATATAGTGTTAGTTATTTTTATAAGAATTGTATAGATTGAAATATTTATTTTAAGACCTCTTAGGAATTTGAAGATTTTCAATAATTAGATTTTTTATATATATAGAGAGAGAGTTTGTGTCCAAAACTTACATTTTTATATTGTTTGTATACAGTTTTAATCCATTCTCATGAAGAAATTTGTTAAAATCCATTCGCATGAGACATTTTTCTAACACTGTTAAACCTTAAGATTAAAATGTTAACATAATTGTTAATTGCAATGTTGGATGAAGAGTTTAGGATTCCTATAACATTTGGTCATTGTTATTGGGAAGGCCAAGGATCAAATCATAACTGAACGAATTAAAGGTGGTTTTCCATAATAATGTGATTTTTCCTATGTTGATATGGATGCATTATCTTTAACCCAGTTTTTTCATCCCAATCCCATAGATTTTCATTAATAACCTGTGTTAAAAATGTGCAACTCTTAAAATAATGTATAGATTTAAAATAATTTATATTATGTTAGCAATATTTTTCTTACAGATAAAATTGTTAAATATTTTGTTATGTAACCTCAACAAACTAGTTTTGGAAAACATCAATCACAAATTATAATGTGAAATAAATAATACATATTTTATTAAGTTAGAACTTATATTTTTGTATGCATTAATACCATTATTCCCATTTGTTAAATGTATTTGCCCGAATTAATTAAAACATGAATATATTAAAATGGAACTAAAGTAGAGTATTTTCTAACCTTAAATTGCAAGTACACTTCGTTCACCTTGTAAAGAAACAAGTTTTCCTTGCATGATTCCACTCTGGTATGGATTTTAAAATAGGGTCAAAGTGTAGTCTTTCAAGAAAGACTGTTGTTTTAGAGTATATAACAATTTTTTAATCCATTTCTTATGACCAAATAATACAATCATGGCTAGTTAGAAGTTTACTATTGTTAAAATATCAAATGATGCATGATTTTAGTGGTGCATGCTCTCCCCATTAGGTAATATTAATTCTGATTATTTTCTTTAGATTGCTACAAATATTATTATATATTGTACATAACTGCTTGCTTTTTAACACTTTTATTTTATACATATTCACTCATGCTCCAAATGTTCTTAATTTAATTAAAATACCAATTTATTAATCCATTTGTTTCAATAAGATAACACTTGCAGTGAAACCAAAGTTAAACAGTTTACTACTAACATTTGCTCTGAAACTACACACAGCACTTCAAAATGACAAATGATCATTTAATAAGGAAAAATACTTTTTGTTACACTGTTAAATTTTTCTCATAGTTTGTTTCATATCTTTGGTTTGATATTAGTTGAATAAGAAATCTCTAAGAAAAGCTGTATAAATTTTTTATAATTTTTAAAGTAAAGTCTATAGAAAACTATTATGTTATTGCAAATAATCAAGAATTACTCATTTGAATATATTAAAAAATACTAAAACTCCTTTTCCATCCCCTGGGAATCTTTTATTTTTTCCCCCACTCTCTCTTAGTACACCTTTTGGGCTAGAAATACATTGTGCTAATGGAATAGGGGATGATGAAAGTAAAATTTTAAAGGAAATCTACCCACATTTGTGTAGAGGGAGAGTGAGAATGCGTTTAGGTAATAACAGCCTCTATAGACTTGACAAGGATTCATATATCAATCTCACTGTCACTGGCAATTCACTTTAATGTGAGAGTGACGCGTTAGACCATTAGACCACCAAATCAGGTCTCTGGGTATCAATTATATTTAATCACAATACACACTTGTTGATTTATGTACATAGATATTTTCTTAGGGCTTTGGGTCTTACTACCTGTTCGAGCTATATGCTTATGTACTTACTATGCTCATGGTTTTGTTAAGATTGAGGAAGGCTACGTTTATAAGTGTACCCACATTTGCTTGAATAAAGAGTGGAAAAATATTTTGAAAAAACTACCCTCAGTACACCCGACTAAGATTCAAACCCCATTCTCCCTGTCAGTCTAGTCTACTGTGAGTGGGATGCCTTAGACCATGAGGCCACCGAAGCGGGCTATAATTTGATTAATTTAATCTTTATATTTCTCACTTATAATTTTTTTTCGCATGTTGTTTGTATGTATGTTTATAATTTTTATAAAAATTGGATACAATTTTCACTGTTTCTTATACTCTCTGTAGACACAGACTATATTAATTTTTCCTGTTAAAACTCAACACAATGGATGGTTTTCAAATAATCTTGTCTTAATTCGCACAGTCAATCATTAATTCTTATTAATAAAATGTTTTATTAAATGAACTTTTTTTTCTTTTTGTTCAAGTTGATCTTCGAATCTCTTTAAAATCCAGTACATTTAAATTTAAATCCAAAGAAAAATTATAGTTTGCTTCATTCTGTTATTTCATATTCTTTTTAGTAGGTAAATAGTGATTCTTTGACCCAAAAAAACTTAAACATAGATAATGTTGAACATATTTATTATATTTTATATTAGTTACATAGATAATTATTTAGAAAACACATGACTTCTCCCATTAAAAGTCAGCTGAAACTCCATAGTAGCAAATAAAATAATCATAGAATGTATATTTCTGTGTAAGATCAAGAAACTTTGCATAAATACTTGGGAATTTCTAAGGAGGTCGCAATCTACCCCACCGTGGGCTCAATCTGTCAGGATAGATTGCGGGAGGGGTTAGGTTGCAGGCAAGGTAATTGTGTGGGTTAGAAATAATACATAGGGCTACGAATTTTGGTTTATTAGAAGTTACTGAAAGACAATACAAAATGGGGATGTTAAATGAACTATAAAAGAAATGAGATTGGATGCTCGCTGAAGAACTAGCTTAACTCATGGAAACTTAGGCTATTGGAATTGAACTGACATGGCTCACACACCCCTCCAGAACTTGATCCCAGGACCCTGGGCTTGACAGATGACCTGAAGATGTAGTCTGCTATGGTCTGGCGTCGGGCAGCATAAATGCCTGTAATATTGATGGAAATGTATGTGCGTTTGTTCCCCTCTTTTATCTATATTCAGAGCATAGCACCTTAGACCGCTTAGCTGCCACCAAAACACACAAATCTAGAAATTTGAAACTTTGCATTCTTATCATAGGGAACCAAAGTGTGTTAAATTCAGAATTTTTAAATTATGTTTATTTTTGTAACCCTGACATTTTGGACTGCTTGACCACCAGTTTGGGTGACTCGTAAACTAAGAAAAATAAAAAAATTGAAACTGGCTTCGGTCTTCATTCTTAGAGAAGCTTCATGTTGTGCACTTTGAGAGTTTTTTTAACAACCAGTGTGGGTAACTCCTAAACCAAGGTTAAATATATATATAAATCATTATTAGGGTTTATATTAGGGGCTCCCAACTTTAACTGCCTTTTATTAGGTTGAAGTTCACTTCATTGCTGCCCTTTTACGGGATTGGTTTTGCAGCCTTATTTTTATTTTAACTCTTATACTAAGCTTCATATCAGAAATTTTCTTGTAAGAATTTGGTTTCCACAATGGGCCAAAATAAAAATCTGCTCCAAGCATCAAATGCTTTTGCTACGCCACTGGGTTCATAGGCTTGGATATGTGTTGATTGGGGATAACCTTTCACTGGATGGTAGAAAAAATATGCTGGAACGAAGGAAGAGAACCTAATCACAAAACAAATAGTAATAATGTATAAAAAACTGATGGTAGCTAAATTAGTCAACACACTGATCAATAGTGATTGTTCTTAGATGAAATACAAACATTAGACAGGTCACTCGCTAGCTTATGTTAGATATGAAATACCACAACTCAGTCATAATATTCTACAGAAAGGGTAAATTCTTTCACAAATGGTTAGTGTTACTAAGAGAGGTTCAAGATATTAAAAACAAAATAAATTAGCAACTTGACCCAATGTAAGATGATGTTTTGCTTATTATACCTCTGTAAATTGGCAGAGCAAAGGCTGAGAATTGTAGGTATTGAGAATGGGAACTCCCTATTATATCCTATATATTGTTGTAGAAATAGCAGTATTGTTTCGCAATATAGTAAGCAGTTTTTATTGGTTCTACTCTTGCTAAGTCATATTGTCTATAGCTAACAAGGGGATCAAGCTCATAAGTAAAGAATATTAATGTACAAAAGCTTACAATTTTTTAATTGGATAGTAGATTACAACTGTTTGATTTTTTCTAAATTTTACTATGCAATATTATTATTTAACATAAGATTTCAACATAAATATAGATGCAATAATCGGATCCTACAGAATCACAGGCATGCACACGCACACAATTTATTTTTACCGATCTTATCTTTTAAACAGTGCACAGTAGATTTATGAATGAAAGTTTACTGCTGTTCACTTAAGTATTCTACTTTAGTTAAAGCGATGTACTTCATTATTTAAAATTTACCTAATTTTTTAATATTTCATATAACTGTTACAAAACTTAATAAATCACTTCCTCAGAGTTTTCTTCCAAAATATCTATCAAAGCTTATGTCCTGAACTACAAGATTTATTTTGTTATTGATTACAGAGATGTTCTCCAAGTTACAGCTAGTGATAACTGCACCTTTACTACCAACCAAAAGGCTCGTGGAAAGGATGACTTTTCCAAGATTCCCACAGGAGTTAATGGTGTTGAAGATCGAATGTCGGTTGTATGGGAAAAAGGTGTTCACTCTGGAATAATAGATCCCACCAGATTTGTGGCAATCACTAGCACTAATGCTGCAAAGATCTTCAATTTATATCCCAGAAAGGTTGGGCACAATTGTGTAATTTTATCTATTAATTATTTCTCTCTCTCTCTCTCTCAAAACATTGAATAACATATTCCTATTCAGCCGAGCTTACGCTTTCTCCAGACCAACAAATGCACACTTGCTTCAATGGCCACATGGTATAAGGTGTCACTCTCGCAGTAAACTTAGACTGCCGATGACTGGGAGATCAAGGTTCGAATTTTGGTCTGGTGTACTGAGGATGGTTTTTCTAAAATGTATTTCCACTCCCCTACATGCAAATGCGGGTACACTTCCTCTAAATATAATCTTCCTCATTCCCCCATTCCTAAAGCCATTAGTGTAATTAGTACAAAATTGTATAGCCCAAACGGGTAGTAAGAAGGAAAAAAAAAATGCACAATACACTCTTACTGCCTTACATTTCTCAATCACTTTTTGCAATGCAAATAGCTGGTCCATACAACCTGCCATGAAACCACATTGCACACAGCAAATCTGGTCCACAGTTTTTTCACACACACACACTCTCAATTAAGACTCTCAAAAACTTTGCCTGGAATATTTAACAAACCAATTGCCCTATAATTATTATATTCGCTCTAACTGGCTTTGTACAAAAGAGCAATGACAGCATTCTTGCAGTTATTTGCAACATAAGAAATCACAGCACACACATTGAGCAACTCACAACAATCTGGCAAAAAGTACCTTGCCCACACACTTTAAACATTTAACTTGTGATCCTGTTTAAATCAGCAGCTTTGTTATTCTTTAACACTTTAATGGATTTTAACACCTCAGCCTATTTAATTATTTCATTCATCATAACATTTTTCCTATTTTCTGCTACTTTATCTATGTTTTCACCATACAATTGCTCAAAATACTCCCTCCATTGCTCTATTATACTGTTTTCATCCCAGATCATCTCACCACATTCATTCTGAATGACATAGATCATTCCTTACACTCCCTGTTTAATTCTCTATACCAACTTCCAGAATGGCTTATTTCCTTCAAAATCATTCTGCATTCTTTCTCCTTCTTTAATCATAATTGTTCTTTACTCTCCCTTACTACTTTCTTTGCTTTCCTTGTATATGTCACACAACCTCTTAGGTTCTGTTTCACACTTCACAGCTAGGGATGTGGTATCGAAAGAAAAATATTGATACTGTACTCATTTAAAGTAGCAGAAGAAAAATATCAATACCGTACTAGTATCGAAAGAAAAGTATCGATAACAGGAAGTATCGGTTTTGAAATTTTAATTTGGAAAAATTTGTTTTTTAATCCAGTAATAATTTCAACTTTAGCATGATGATGATAGTAAAAATAATAATAATTGTATATTCATATTTATTTAAACACTGAAAATTATAATGATTTAAACATATTATAGTATATTTAGGTCTATTTCGTCTGTGTTATGTGCTGGAACTTTGAAGGGATGATAGATAGTATTGTATAATGGATATTATAAAAGGTTTTGCCATACTAGCTTTCAAAATGTCTATGAAAATGTGGCAGATGGAAAGAGATTTAATAGCTAAATATGATTAGTAATATATTTTCAATCAATTTTGTACCCTTCTTTAACCATAATAAACATTTATTCCCAGCGTGAGTGAAGATAACAAAAAAGTTGTTTCTTTCAATACCAATCCGATACTGGAGTGTGAGTACTAATATAAGTAAATGTATAAGAAAAAAGTATTGAGTAAAAAAATACTAGTATCAAAAGGAGAATATCTAGATTAGTAGAGGATTGATACTTTTTTCACGCCCTTATTCACAGCAATTATTCGTTTTTACATTTCATTCTTTTCTCTCTCAGCTTGTTTCACCTCTTCATTCCACTATGCGTCTCTTTTTAAGTTTTCCACCCCCGCAACTCCACTCACAACTTTCACTCTGTGCTAAGCAGCTTTCTTTAATAAACATTGAAAGGAGGATATAGGGCAAGGCCTACACATTTTCCAGAAAAATGTATGACTCTAAGTTCACAATTAAAACTAAATTAAACACATTACATTAATTTCTGGGCCACATTATATCTACAGTTTATTCAAGAAACCAGACACAATTTTGAACAGTAAATTGCATAATCCAAGCAACAATGCTCAACCTTTAGTCTTAGTCAAGTATTTTTTACTCTTTTGCTGGGGTCCGATCCGGAAAATTACTGTAATGTGTTTTGTTGTGTTTTAATTGTGCACTTGGGTGACCTGGTGGTCTAGGGGTAAGGTGTCAGACTTCTGTGCTGAGGGTCCGGGGTTCAATCCTCGGTCCCGGCACAGATGTATCTGATTGCCAAACCCTTCCTTCACCTCTGACAAGACGTGTATTAATCACAGCTTGTGAATGTGAGGAATTCCAGGCCTCCACCGTGGTTCGGATTCCACGTTAAACTGTAGGTCCTCCATTTCATCTCACAATCACCCTACCATTGCACATTAGCGTAAGTGTGTATAGCCTGAACGGGTAGTAAGACGTGGTGCTAATAATAATAATAATTAATAATAATAATAATAATAATAATAATAATTGTGCACTTCCTGTCTACATTTTTCTGGTGGTGAATTTTGACATTGAAAATGTTCAGGTCAACATGCAAATCAAGAACATTATTGAAACCCGGTTTATTGGCTGCATGCTCTAAGGTGCTACACTTGCAGTAGACTAGACATCCCATGAAGAGATGAGGAGATCGAGGTTCGAATCTCTGTCAGGTTTACTTAGGGTGGATTTTCCAAACTGATTTCCCACTCTCCCTTTGCACAAATGTGGGTACACTTCCTATAAATGTAACCTTACTCATCGCTAAAATCATTAGTGTAATTAATACAGAAACTTAAAACCTTAGCAGGTAGTAAGACGCGATGCTAAAAAAAATTTTTTTTGTGAAAATCAAACAAATAAAATAATTAAAGGGAATTTAACATATCTAATGTGATTGGAAGAGTATGATGATGGTTATTATGGTTGGATAAGACTTAATTAGGGTAATCACTTCAAAAAGATATACAAATTTCATCTACAACTCTGATCATAAATTTACTATTCATAAGAAAGCAGGGAGGGGTGGGTACGGGTGGTGATCTACTTGGCTTGTCTACTTGAGACATTTGTTTTAGTTTAGTACCAGCTTCAGGATATATTCATAATACTTCAGGATACTTCACAATCTCTGACAAAATGATCAATATTTTTTTTTTATATAATAATTCTAAAAGATATTAAGAGAGGTGAACTTTAGTGCACTGCAAGTGAGCTTGCATGAAAAGATGACAAAATAAATTTGAGTTCCTAACCTTTTGTCAAAGAAGTGTGAGTGAAGAAATAAACCAATAGGTACTAATTCCGTAATAATATTAAAAGTGTTTAGTGGACTAAGTATAATTAACACTAATCTGTAGGAAAGTAAGAGGCTGGGCTCATTAAGACAGGATCATGTAGAATAGCTGAGCATTAACACACTCATTATCTCACCTCCTTCCCCCACTAAATCTTTTATTATTTAAAAGTACTTAGTTAATAAAACAGAAATATACAAATAAAGTTGAAAATCCGATTTTGTTGATTAACAACGTAATGCTTTAAAATCCTAATTTAGAAGGAATAAATGAAAAAGGTTGGTTTAATTAAAGAGAGATTATTTTACAAGTTGTTAAGATTCACTCAATTTTCATGTGGATTTTTTGAAGGTTGGTTACCAATGTCTTTTTCATTTTAAAATAGATATTTATTAGAAAAGCTTTTTTTTTTGTCAATAAAATTAATCAACAACTATGTTGTGCTCTGTTACAAAAAACAAAACAAACTTTCCAATTAAACAAGATGACAAATACAATATTTATACTTTTTATGCATACCTACTAAGTATAACTTAAATATTTTAGAATTTAGTTAGATTTGAAATTGTAATTATATAGCCAGGTAAATAATGGGTGGCTACTTTATTATAAGTTTATCAATTTTTTCTTATGTTAAGATTACTAACACAAAGAGAGTTAAGTATTTAAATACAAAATGTTCAGCACATGAAATTAAAGGTCATCTGTAAATATGTTTATTTAGGGTGTATTGCTGTTGGTTCTGATGCTGATATTGTGGTTTGGGATCCTACTCAAACAAGAATCATTTCAGCCAAAACTCACCATCAAGCTGTGGACTTTAATATATTTGAGGCAAGTAATAGCACACAGAAAAGAGAACATACATTAAGGTTGTAAGGCTTTGAAAGGCTAGTAACATACAATTCTTGTAACTTACTGTACTTAAAGAATGTCAAGGCAAAGAAAAAATTTAGAAGATAAAATTAAATTCCAAACCATTAAATTTTGTGAACATCTGGTTTATAATACAAAATTACTTATGAGAGTTGATTCTTTTATCTGGTTAGAAATGTATTTTCTCAATTTCATTAATAATATTTCTTTAAACCTTACAAGTCTCTTCTGTTATTTAAAATTCATTTTTAATTTTAGGGAATGGAATGTCATGGAGTGCCAGAATTTGTCATAGTGAATGGCAGGGTTTGTGTAGATGAAGGTCACTTGAAAGCTGTACAAGGTTTTGGCCATTTTGTGTCTAATGCTGTTCACTCCCCTTTTGTGTATGATCAAGTGGTTCCTCAAGAAGAGGTCACTGTTGGAAAGGTATGAAAAATTATTATATTTCCATTCACAATACAGAATTTTGTTTGCTCTACTTTTGAGGTGCACAAATCTTAGATGTAGGGTTTGTTTTAATTCCACATAAAATCGAATCGATTAAAGAGATTCGCTAAATGGGTGTAAAAGATTATTTATTTTTATAAACTATCAAATTGATGTTTGCATGGTAAACAATATTTGTGTTAATATTTCTTGAAATCCATTATAATACAGGTGTTGTTTGAACTTATTTCAAACCACTATTACCACATTCATAATAATTGTCTTAATTTAATGTCCCTTTCTTTATAGTATTAAAATATATTAGAACCCTTATTATTCTTAGGCCACTAAAACATTTATGATATGGTCTAAGACATAGATTCTCAAGGTGGGGTTCGCGAGTTTGTCCATTGTGTCCACAAGATTATCCAGAGAATTCGTGACATACCTTTAAATGTTTTCTAGGGCTTATAAAATTTTATGTAAAACGGTAAATCACAGGTATATACTAAACTTAATGGAGATGCCGTCCCATATTAAAGCCTGGCGAGAAAGTGAGTTCAAAAATTGGTTTTTGGCTACACCCCTTATGCCCACAACTTTGAGAGGAGTATTTGTGCATTCACTTTTATTTTAGTTTTCTCGCTAGCCAGCACGAAGAAATTTAAGAAAAAGCAGTGAAACATTTGATGCCTTTTCCAACAACTTATTTGTACTAGCAAGCCTTTTCTGCTCTTTGTTGTATAATCAATGTGAAATGAAGCCGTTTTAATATTGAATCAGACTTAAGGTTGGTCACTAAAATTGCTTCAGAATTTGAAATGTTATTTTGAAGTCACACAAGCAGTTCCATTTATCACATAGATTATCAGTGATTATAAAATAATAAAAAATAATAGTTGCCTTAAACGGAAATTTGACTGAAATGGAAATATTTTCCGGTTCCATGACCTTAGGGCTGAACATTTTTTTAAACTCCCTGGATTAAACGGAAACCATCTAACACGGAAACGGAAATCAAAATAAGCCTTTCCACGAAAAATTCCCATTGTTCCGGAGTGCATAATTTAGAAAAACTTTAGACATCCTATACATTCTACAGTATTTTGTTTTTCTAACTCTTTCGTTATTTTAAGAGGAGCTGAAATGTGAAGTCAATTATATTTCCTTTCTCCCTAGTAGTTCTTTTGTTAGCTTTCTTACAGAATTTTGAATTGTAATTGCCTCTTGATTGTTATCGCTGTTCTTCCCAGTTTCCGTGCTAATGACTTGTCAATCACCTTTGGAATTCAGCTTTTAATGGTACAGCACTACCTGTATGGAAATTCATTTTTTTGCCTCTTCCCAAAATTATACTCAATAAGGACGAATTATTATTAGGTGTTCTGTCTTATGACAGGTCCATTCCTTTTGTCAGTGAACTTAGACCTCCAATGCGCCCTGTCCTCTGCCTCCTCCTTCAACTCCCAGAATTTTCTTCTTTCCTTCAAGTCATCTAGTATTTGAATCCTCGTTCTTCCTAAGCTCTTCTTTCCCTCAACCTTTCCTACTATGACGTCGTGCAGTAGACAGTTCCTCCTAAGGATGTGTTTGATCCAGTTTGCTTTGCGCCAAAGAATTACATCCAAAATGGATCTCTTCTCACACTCTCTTCTTAGGACTTCATTTGTCACCCTGTCTGTCCACTTGATCCTCTTAAGTCTTCTCAAGCACCACATTTCAAATCTTTCCAAGTATTTCTTTTCCATCTTCCTAAGAGTCCACAAATTAGCTGTTCCATGGTTAGAGGGTTCATGTGATTAAGAAGTTTGAGAACCATGGGTCTAAGGCATCACTCTCACGTTAAACTAGACTGCCTATGACAGGGAGATCAAGATTAGAATCTTGGTCGGGTATACTATTGGTGGTTTTCCCTAAATGGTTCTCCACTCTCCCTCCATGCAAATGTGGGTACACTTCCTTTAAATTCAACCTTCTTCATCCATAACTCATTAGCGTAATTAGTGCATGTCTGTATAACCTGAACTGTTAGTAAGATGTGAAGCTAATTTTTTTTTATCAAAATCAATTAAACAAACATTTTTAATGTAAAACAATTATGTAGTTATATTTATTTAAAAGTTAATAGACATGGTTAAGTATAGTTATGTATTTTAATCATGTTGTTAATACAATCGAATTTAAGTATGTCTATAATGATAATTTAATTCATTTTTTCAATCACTTAGTTCTTTCATTCAATTCACTTGGTATGTCAAATATTGAAACTTTCTTGGTTAAATCTTGCTTTTCATCTTCTTTTCCAGTCCCTACAGATCACAATATAGCACTGTAAAAATTGGAATATCACTTCTCTTGGATAACAGTTTATCTATAGACTTGGATCAAATGGTCAGCCTCCTTTGGTGATTGCGGGGTCTAACGTGCTACTCTCGTGTTGGACTAGAGTGCCAAAGCCAGGGAGATCGGGGTTTGATCCTGGTCAGGTTCACTAAGGGGGGGGGGGGGGGGGGCTTTCCCTAAAATTTTTCCATTCTCCCTCCAGGCAAATTTGGGCTCACTTCCTCTCAATTAAACCTTCCTAATCCTTAACCCATTAGTGTATTTAGTACATAGGCGTAAGACATAGAGTGCTATGAAAAAAATGGTCAGCCATTATATTTCAGAGCTTTTGAAAGCTCCTTGCCTGACCCCTTAGCTTAGTTGGTAGTGTGTTTGTCTACTGAGTTAAAGTATCGAGTTTGATTCCTGGCATGGTCAAAAAATGTATCATTGGTGAAATTAGGGCTTCCCCTTTCACAGTGATGAATGAACGGCCGAGGCTGGATTTTATGTCTATTCTAGATTTAATTTTAAATTGTGTGCTGATATAATCAGTCGGTTCAGAAAGTACACTGTAAATGCCTCAAATAAATTAAATGAAATGAAAATGGGAGAGGAACATAAAATGTATCATATATGTATAATAGCCAAGTTTTTATCTAATTGAGAAGTTCAGGAGTACCAATTTGTAAGCCTGCTTTTCAAATTTAGCTCATTCATGTTCTATAATATAGCTATACTGAATATATTTTATGTTTTAAGCTTCTATTAAAATTATTTGGTGTCTTGTAAAAAGGGGAAAGGAATATGCCCTACTTGCCATCCCTTCCCTTGAAGTACCTCTGAACTGTTAGCTGCATTGTTGTATGTATTTAAATAATTATTTAGATAAGAGAACCACTGTTATGCAGTAAATACCTACTCTTATAAAAATGTATTTTAAATTACACTATAATTAATAATTTTAAGAATGATGTGTTATTTTTAACCATGAGAGTCTTTCACCATAATTTACTATTAGATCAAATAATGCGCTGCATACAAGAAAACCTTAAACTGTCTCATTGTACATTAATTAACATTTAACACTTCTAATATATATTTTGACACTTTGTATCAATTTGAATTAAAAAAAATAAAGATATATTAAAAATGCAGGGTTTACTCAGTGCTATCGAACATGACTCAGGAGGTTGAGCTTCAGTTTGAATCCTGGCTGAGGTTATTGGGGTTTTTTTTCTCTATTTGTGATTTTCATAACAATGGTTTACCCTCCTCTGTATATTTAAATACTGAAGTATTTGATTAAATGTTCCCATTCATTTTGGGCAATTAAATTACTTAAGAGTTGTGGATAGCCCAAACAGACTTTAAAAGTCGTACTTCTATCGTCATGTTTGGGACTAGCAGATTTGGCTCAGCTCTACTTGACTCGTTTGACTAAAGTATGCTTCTTTAAGGATGGATTTTCCTCAATTTGGCTTGTCATTCTCATTCTAAGCTATTTCTGGTTTGTTTCCTTTAGTTACACCATTTAAAAATATTAAAATGCATACCACTAAATGAAAAAAAATCACACCAATAAAAATATTTGTTAATTTTAATAAACCTGAGTTGTTTATTGTCTGATACTACTGTTAGATATAATGTTAAAATTAATATATTTTTCTTTGCCTTGTTCAATGTACACATACTTTCAATTTAACTGGTGACCTGGTGGTCTAAGGGTAAGGTGTCAGACTTCTGTGCTGGGGTTCCGGGG